>JAFVLL020031611.1:0-93007 GCA_021397915.2 Tor tambroides
TAGCTGTAATTCCAACTAACAAGTAGCCTACTGACATGCATCCACTATTTGCATATTGGAAGGGTCTGTATGGATGACCCAACACACCATTCTCCCAGTTGGCACATTGCTGGACGTCCCCCCTGATGCTGCAGAAAGCTTGTTGACAGTGCAGGCACACTCGACGGTCACCCTACCTTTGTCTTGTCTAAACATAAAAACTGTCTGTCTGCTGTTGACAATTTGAAATGGTTGCCCACACCTCTCAATGATTATTCAATGGCACATTTTGGTGTAAGAAATCCTTGGTTCATTTGCTGGTGTTTTTGGATGTGGTTGGTGTGCTTTTGTTTCTCGCTTCTCCAGAGGCTGAGAACCCAAAGACTTTGTTTATCTTCCCTCTTCCTCTTTAGATGCGTGGCCAATCCTTCATGCATATGGTAAACACACAGACTCTGCCAAGAGTCAGCGAGAGGGAGACAGGAGAGATGAAGCGAGGGAGAAAGAAAATAAGCGCTTTTATGCCTTCAGAGATCACCTATCAGTCCTCTCAGGTGTTGTGCAATGCATTGTTCAGAATGAGACGGCGCAGACAGAATGAACCCTCCAATTCAGACAGACACTACAAGAGGAGAGGCTCAGGTGGACTTAAAACCATGACACACATGCCCACACACACACAGCAAAGCACCAATCAGCGGTAAGACATACCCGCTCTCATTCCACTCGCTGGGCACAGAAGGGAATAATCCAATTGGAATGGGACACCGCTGTCATGGCGACGAAGATCTGGAGTGAAGGAGCTCTTCAATCAGAATATTCCCCACACGGAAGGTCCTACAACACTTGTTGGAGTGTGAGCATCAAGTATGCTTTTATTCCTGCAACACGAGTATTTTTTCCAAGGGAGGCTAATAGTTGTCACACTTTTTGCAAAAGTGAATATTTCTCAGATTATGTTTATATTTGAAAGTAGAGGTACATACTATAAAAAGACAAACAAAGACATTGAACATTTCTTCTGTTTTTGCCCAAGAGAGAATTGTGGGGCATGTTGTCACAATAGAACTGACATTAAACAGCCTATTACAGGCTTTATAGCAAAACTGAAACACAACAATTACTGGACAACAATTATATAAAGAAAATAATGAAACAGTAAAATGTGAAATGCAATGTCAAATATCAAATAATTGTTCCAAAATTGCTCCAACAACCTTTCCCAATCTGAAATGTATGAAATTATATTTTTCCTGAGTGCACAGTTAAATCTTTCAGTTAAAATATCCCTTCATTACATAGGTTACTCTTACCTGAGTGTATACCAGTGTGGGTTTTATTATTTTCATTTTCAGAGCTAAAATCTTTACGAAAATATGATGATATTAAAATTTGGAGTGTTCACAACAATTCACAAATAATATACAATTATTAATTTATTTTTGAATTAAGAACATTTCAAACACAAGATGACTGAAACTAACATACAAATCCACTGCTAGAGAAAACACTTCTTATTAGACCTTTGATTCAAAACTTACAGTATATTTACTGTGATAAAGCCAACAAGGTTATTAAGCTTTATTTAACGATTAACTCATGATATAAAGTATTTAAAAACAGGTGTTTAGGTACCTAGAGGGCTACTTGCTTCATTTTACACATTTTGTATAGCTTAGGAGTATCAAGGCATTTGATTTGCAAATACTACTTGAACGTATTAGATATCGCCAAACTCAGATCACAGAGAAAACAACAAAAAAGACTTCAGATATTATGAGCTAGAGGCCAACAGGCTCAATGACAGATTGACTCTTTGTTCCACATCCAAGAAAACGTCAATTTTTTTACATTTTTAATGCAGAGCTTTTGCACTCAGGGCAAAGATTACTTGTTAGAAGACACAATAAAAGAACTCCTAAGTATTAAAAATGAATCTGAGATATTATACTTTACCTGCTATCAAGGATTCTTAAAGATTCTTGAAAGCCATCACTCTACATGCATGACTTAAAATCATAGCTTGTTTGCCAAGGACATTAAAAATTGTGAACAAGTTCTTGTTCTTCTCTGCTCACTCCAAAACACGCATTCAAAGCCTGTTTCATATATACGCAAGCTTCTACACAAAACAGCTATCATTATTATGAACTAATGAGGTAAAAACAGGGAAGAGATAAATCAAAGCTGCTAATTAAACATTGAGGGAACATTTCCACAGTGTTGGAATAATTAAGTGTCTGCAATGTAACTCATGCCTTGGCATAAAAATCACAAATGGAGTGTTTCAAAATGCGCCTAAAAATTCCCTTCTTCACTGATTGATACACGCGCTTCAGCATCTTACCTTCTCTCATCCATAAACATGCATTGCTGTGTGGAAGGTCAGGTGGAGGCCGCTGAATGAAGACAGACTCTCAAACAGGTGAACACCGCTGGAGTTTAGAGGTCAGGGGCCGCCACTGGAGACCGTTTAACCGGCATTATGGAAATAGCAGACTGAATAAGACTCTTCCTGTAGCATTAAGAGGGCAAGCCACTTTAATACTAATGGAGTATAATCAGAAATGCAGCTGAAACACTAGGTATGTGCTCAGATTAAATTAAGTTTTACTCTTGGTTGTACAAATTCTGTTTGCATATGAGCAATCTACGATGAATATTTTGGCTTTTGTAGTGGCCTTGTGCTTGAGAGAGCCTATACTGCAAATGATAAATCATGCTTTGTCTAGTTTTCCAGTAATAAAACTTAAGTTAAAAAAAAGCTTAAGATATTTAGGCTTATTTGCCTGAGAAAACATTTTTAAAAAATAAGATTATTTTTCTTTCCCAACTGGATTTTTTTTTTCTTGTTTTAAATAATGTTTCACATTTTTGTTTAAAGAAAAAAAGCTAAAAGAGTACAAAAATGTATATTAAAAATTTAAAATATATACTATAATTTTTTCCTGTTCATAGCATAAACATTTTTTATTACTTATTTAATATATTGTTCGGTATGATACAAGGTTAATTATATATATATTAGATATTGTTCAAAATATAATCCTTAATATCTAAAACATGCCAAAGGAAGAAAATATTAGGAAAAATATAAGGAAAGAATACAAAAATATGTAAAAAGTAAACTTAATTCAAAATATAACTCAATATAAAAAGCCTTGATATAAAAAATGCCAAAGGTGTAAGAAAATAAACTTCCAAAATATAATATAAAATATCAACCTTAATATTTTATGCAGTTTTGCTTCTCAAGTAAATATATTTTGTTGTATAAGGACGTTTAGATGGAAATCAAGACAAAAATATTGATTTTTGCAGTGCAGAAAACTCATATAACAGGTCAAATTTGTATTACTTTTTAATATTCTGCTCAAACATAACTCATAAACGGCAACCAAACATTGACATTTTCTCGCAACATTTTTGACAACTATTTAAAGTTTATGAAATCCACTGACCAAAAGAGCTGTCAAAGAGTTAGGCTTCAGATATGATCCATACTCCTTTGAGACTCTCTCACTGTCAGTCATTTGACAAGTCATCCTCATCCACATGGCTATAAAGCATATTTCTATGGGGGATTTCAGCATAGGGGCTGAGGGAGGGGGCCAGACCCTTTGTACCTTTGACCGGTGAAAGTACAATCAAGAGGTATAACTCAGAAGAAAAGAGTGAGAGAAAAAGGACAGATGATGGGGTGGGCTGACAGTAATGGATGACTGAAGAGGACCTCTGAGGCTCGCTCATCTCGCAACCGGAGAGATGTCATCAATAACTCATCTGACACACTGCACCGGGATACAGTGAGCGTCCTCCCCCATCAGTGCTCAGATCAGAGTCGACTGTGCCATTCTGCTCTAAAAGAGAAGAGCTGTGAACAAGTGCTGAGAGAAGGAAGAAGGAGTAAAAAAAAAAAAACAGGCCAACAGAGAGCACATAGATTACTCTGGATGAATGAGAAAAGCAGTAACAATGAGATGGAAGTGACCAATTACTGTACTACACTCTAAGAGAAGTTCATAACAATACAGTTAATATTTTACACAGTTATTTTGCCTGTATTTTGAATTACGTATTGCATTGTGTAGTGTTTTGGGGATTTCACTGAACACAAATTTAACTGGACATAATATGTCCTGTCACAGTATTTTTATGTTTCTTATTTAATTTTTTACACCACTGTCATTTTTTGAGAATAGTTATAAAATGTTTTATCTTAAAACAATAATAAAATGGTGATACTTTCAGAGAAAATATCTTGAGTTAGTAATTTTTTTTTTCTTGTTTTAAGTCATGAAACTACAGGTGTACAAGGTAAAATTTTTAAATAACAGGTATCACCATACTTTTCCCAGCTGATTAATCACAGTAAATTAGGAGTATTATTTTGTATTCATTTTTTATGTAATGTTTAAACATGTAAATAAGGCACTATCTAATTAAAAATGCACCAATTTCCAGAGTAGAAATCTGAACATTGAATAGTGCCAGGTTCAAAATTATTCAAAAGTTGTATTTTATTGACATATTAGAGTTAAAGGATTTTACAGAGGGGATTTTGTATATCCCTTTTTATCACTCCATGAATTTTAAAAAACTTTCAACAGCCAGAAAAAAGTTCAGAACGAGCTTCAGAATCAGAATGAGCTTCATTCGCCAAGTGTGTACAAACACACAAGAAATTTGTTGTTTTCACCATGTTTTTAGGCATAAAACATTAAATATATACCAGGTAAATTATACATGAACAAACACCTCTGCAAAACCTTCAGAAGATAGCAATAAAACTAGAAGGTTTAGTGCATGTAAGTTCTGAAGTGGAGATTTCTGGCTCTGTGCATTCTCATTTTGAGAAAATGGCCTTTAAAATATGTATTGTAATTGAAATCTACAGGTGCAAATAGATAAAGTAATAAAACAAACAATTAAATGTGCATTTTAGAGGTTATATTTCCAATAGTCTGAAACAAGACAAGCTATAGAAACAAAATATAACCTTAAAATCTCAAAATTGACCGGTGCCTGAAAATTGCTTCAGCATTATCTTATCATGATTTTACACTATCATGTTGTTAGTTTGCCACTGAGTTCTGAGTGTATCTGAGCACTCTGGCTGTAAACCGCAGGGGCTGTAATGAAGGGGCTTCAATTCACCAAAACAAACCAATACCGAAACATGCTTTGACCCACGCTTAATGCAAGAGTTTAACTGTGCACAACATTAATTGGGAGAAAATATGGTTCTGAAAGCTTTCAAATAGAATACTGAATGTCTAATCTTGTCAAACTGTGCCAGTTAAACTCACAACCAGTTATCTGACAGTTTCATTAGAGGACGTCAAAGCAGGGAAATACAAAGTTAGCTAACAAAGTTTTTGACATCTTGACAGTTCCGAGTCATCAATCACAGACCATAAACACATTTTAGTTTAGAGTGACAGGTATCCTTCATTTCACAAATATTTTATTCATTTACTTATATATATATATATATATATATATATATATATACACACACATATATATGTGTGTGTGTGTGTGTGTGTGTGTGTTTGTTTAATTAGGTTTGACCTAACCATATAAAAGTATACATTATAATGATAGTTATTCCTTAAATAAATGTATTTTTTTGTTAAATATGTGTGACCCTGGACCACAAAACCAGTCTTAAGTCGCTGGGGTGTATTTGTAGCAATAGCCAAAAATACATTGTATGGGTCAAAATTATCAATTTTTCTTTTATGCCAAAAATCATAAGGATACAAAGTAAAAATCATGTTCCATGAAGATATTTAGTATGTATTAATCTCAGTTTCGAAAAATTGACACTTATGACTGGTTTTGTGGTCCAGGGTCACATATTTATTATATTTATTATATACACTATAATCCATGCTTTGAAAGCCTGTTAATTCTTGGGTCAACCTAAATAAACTACAAGTTACAGTAGTTCTGAATAAACATTACACCTCATATGAACCGACCTAAAATTAAATTATCATTTTAACAGAACACTTCAAGCTCAAGTAAAATAGTGGTGCTAGTGCATTGTTATCCTCCCAGTAGAAACAACTGTTAGAAATACATTCATGTGAAGTAGTGTAGCTCAGTAATTCTACTATTACACAGCAGTTTAACCTAGAGTTTGTGTTACAAAAATCAGACTAACCTCACAAGCTCTGCTGGGAAATCTGAGGTGACCTGATTTTGCCCAAATTCATATTTATTTTGTGCTATAATTAACATTTATTTGTGAGTAAGCTTCCTAGCAGTGAAACATGAACTCAGAGGAGCAGTGCAGACACCCTAAGGCATCCGCCTGGAGGAAGACCTCACCTTGTCAGTGGTGAACAACAAAGGGGTAACCATGCTGTCTCAACTTCAGGGCTCTCAAGTCTCACGCATTGGGCGTGAGACACACGCATTTCAACCCGTTCACACGCTCACACGCCACACCTTGTATTTCTCACGCTGAGAAGGGATAACTTGTCTCTCTATATATACAGTTAATAGATGAGGGAATATGGAGGTAAATTCTCTGCGGAGTTCATAGCTGTCTCGACTCTCGAATTATACAGAGTTAAATGCCACCTACCAGCCAATCAGAAATTAGGATGTTGTTGTTTCCGTTTAAATTACGCGATTCTGCCGCGAGCACGTTCGTTACTAAGCAACATGGATGCGCGCGCACATGGAGTGTGAGTTGGAAGAGAAAGATCCGATGAATGCTGTAGGTAACCCCTTCATTTTTTTTTTTTTTTTTTTTTTTTTGATTTTAAGATTCCTGGACGAAATCACTTGCCTGTGAAAAGATAGTGAGAGCTGATATGTCTCTCTCTCTCTCTCTCTCTCTCTCTCTCTCTCTCTCTCTCTCTCTCTCTCTCTCACACACACACACACACACACACACAGCTTGACATACATGCTCAGGACAAGTTCTGTAATCCTACTGTATATGTGTACAGTATGTACATTGAGTACTGCTGTTCAGTTGGCTCGTTTGGGGCAACATTTCTTTTTAATTTTGATACATCTGTATTTTTAAGTATATAAATCTTTTTATTTTATTAGAATGAATTTCTTTCATCAGATTTACCAGATGTTATAACTTCTATTTGTGTTGGTCAATTATGAACAATAGGTAAAATTGAACTGCTAGCAAAAACTTGGGCGCTGCAAATATTTGAGTTGCTCCTCCCCTTTGACTTGCTCCTCCCCTTTGCGTGGCCCCTCCCCTAATCTCACTCCAAACTTTCGCTATAACTTGAGAGCCCTGCAACTTGCTGTTCATGTTACAGAAGCCTTCATGAAGATAGTAATACTTTGGTGTTCAGTGAGTACAACTATTTTGTTTTATATTAAATTTCAGGTGTCCTATTCATGAAATAATTAAAGGGGTCCTATTATGCTTTTTCACTTTTTGAATTTTAGTCAGTGTGTAGTGTGTATGTTTGGGCATAAAGCGATCTACAAAGTTACAAATCTCAAAGTCCACTCCAAAGGGAGATATTTCGTTTTAAAAAAAAATCCCTTTTCAAGAACTACAACGAACTGCTCGTTTGGACTACAAAGTTGTTTTCCTGTATTTGTGACATCACAAATTTTAAATCCCGCCTACGGAAATTCGAATGGTTGGGGGGTGGGGAGAATGCTTTAGTGAGCACTGCATGTTTCAAAATCGAAACCTGGTGCGGGTGTTTTTATATCACTGTATTTCTGATGGAAACCAACTGTTTTCAGAAAATTTGCGATGTCATTTTCATTTCATCTTGCATATAATGTCTGATAAAGCAACTTTTGTGAGCAGAGCTCTGTTTTGTGTACAGCGTTACCGGGGAAACTTCGCTCTCTCCCGCTCCAACAGCGCCTCCCGCTGGCAGAGAATTAATTTGCATATATATGCAGCCACAAATAGAGTAAATCTGTGGGACTATGGTATAAATAAATTCAACTGTGTAACAGTTTCACTGCAATTCATGTTATAATGTTAGAATTAAAGAACAATAAACATTGCAATTGTCTGTATAGTCAATGCAGTTATTTTTAAGCTGTTGTTGACATCCTATCTAAAACGTGATTTAGCCAAAAAAACAAAAACAAAAAAAACAAAAAAAAAAACAATAACATTACCACTTTAATATGTCTTGCAATATCCGTGCGTGCAAAAGTTCTGCGCAATCCTCTTGTTCAATATTCTCGAGGTCTGAATTGATATGGCAATACTGACTAACTTGCTGTTTTGGCAAGGGGCGGGGCAATACTGAAACGCCGTCTAAGCTGTTCGCCAATCACAACGCACTGGGACAGCTAACCAATCACAACACATTTCGTTTTTCGGAAGGCGGGCCTTCATCAAACCCGGAACTAATCGAGCCGTTTGTGTCAGGCTGGGGAGAAAGGTATTGTAATAATGTAAATTATGGGAAAAATAATGCGATTTTCGAACCACCAAGCATGAGAGCATGTTCTTGTACACCTCCAAAACAAAATCAAGACTTTGTAAAAGAGCATAATAGGACCCCTTTAAAATATTTAAAGAGGCAGAACATTTCACAGTTGCACATCTCAAAACATAACTTCTCTACTGATCTATAGCATTTGAAATTGCATACTGTCTGAGCAGGTTCTACCATTAAAAAATATGCGTGTGTATAATATAAAAAAGCATGCATGTGTGCAGTATGAATGCAACGCAATGTTGGCACTGTTTTTGTTTTATGAATACTGTGAATTCAGACATCCTACTTGTTTCATTCTACTTCTCACTTACTATATAGTTGGATGTATGCATATTCAGATACATTGTTGGTGTCTGAGGAAAATTCTTGGCTCAAAGCAAAAAAAAAAAAAAAAAAAAAAAAAAAAAAAAATCACAACAGGTTTTTAAGTTATTGACAAAAAAGTATCCAAAAATACTGTGTTGAGTCAGAATTCTACAGAAAATCAATACAGGTCAATTTGATTCCCTTTATGCATTCTTGGGGTAGTGATACAATAGTTATTTTTTTCCATCCTATGACCAAAAAATATGAAAATTACATTGATGAGGGTCAGAAAAGGAGTTTGAGGAATTCATGGAATATCAAATAAAAAAAAAAAAGTTTTTATTAATCAAATATTTAAAAATCATGCATTCTAGGGCTAAAGGAATTAATACCTATAATCAAAGACACATTAAATTGATCAAACATTATAGTACATTTACATTTAGTTATTTAGCAGACGCTTTTATCTAAAGCAACTTACAAATGAGGACAAGCAATCAAAACCAACAAAAGAGCAACAATATGCAAGCCCTATGACAAGTCTCGGTTAGAATAGTAGAGAATTCTATTTTAAATAAATGCTGTTTTAAATTTTTTTATTCATTAAATATTGAATATTGATCAAATTGAGTTTCCACAAAAATATTAAGCAGCTATTTTTAACACTGATAATAAGAAATGTTTCACCAAATGAGCATATTAGAATGATTACTGAAGGATCATATAACACCAAAGACTGAAGTAATGGCTGCTGAATATTCAGCTTTGCCATCACAGGAATAAATTACATCATAAAACATATTAAAATAGAAAACAGTTATTTTAAATTGCAGTAATATTTCAGAATATCACTGTTTTTACTGATCAAATAAATATAGTGTTGGTGAGTATAAGAAAAAAAAGGATTTTTAAGCCAGACACTAGTTCATGCCATGCCATCCAAAAAAAAAAAAAAAAAACTTAGTGTTGAACCAGTGAGAGAAAGTGAGGTGATGCAATATTTTTGGTTCAGGGTGTTGTTTGTTAGAATGCCGCTCACAAACAGTGATGCACCTCTTCCAGAAAACTCCAACTAAGAAACTCTTCTTAAAATTGAAAAGTGGGGAATTGTTTCTGCCAGTTGCCAGAAGAAACTACTGTACAACTCCTACAACTACAACTAACAAAACTGCTCACAGACAGTTTTGCTTTGCCTCTCTGTGTAATTGTTTGTACTATGTCCTGTAACTGCACTGTTTGAGCAGATTCTGGTTTTGTGCATTTT
This sequence comes from Tor tambroides, assembly GCA_021397915.2. Lineage (NCBI taxonomy): Eukaryota > Metazoa > Chordata > Actinopteri > Cypriniformes > Cyprinidae > Tor > Tor tambroides. The sequence goes on from JAFVLL020031611.1 coordinate 10,012, forward strand.
CAGTTTGATGTTGCTGCTGTATTGCTCATGATTTTCCCATCTGGGAGCAACAGGGCACATCTATATATGTACTGCAGCTATTGAATACATCTTCACATAAATTGCTTGTTTTCTATACAGGGAATGGACTGACAATTCTCTCCTCACACTAACCTGATTTACACTTTTTAAAATGCACATATTTATGATGTGATTGAATAAAAAACTTCAGAGGGAGCTGGTTGTACTCTAGTTTCTCTCTCTGGCCTTGTTCTGAACTACATCTGGAGCTACAGTACCACATGGCCTCGGTTTCAGATTTGATCCATCTGTTCATGCATTGCCTTGCATTAATTTGCAGAGGTGTCAAAGCCTTTCATTTGAATAGCACAACATAAACATTCAATATGAATGTCAAAATGAGAGGCAGCAAATATTTGAGGCCAAAATGACTCCAGGCTTATTAAAGGTCAACATTCTTGTGTCTAACTGACTCTCCATACATGTAAACCTGACATTCCCAAAATATATCCACTGTTCGTTCATCAGATGAGCTGACCTGACCGGTGTCTGTCTCCACATCTGCTGTGCATTTTTAAAAGGCCCGATTTCCATTTCAAACGGCAAAGCTGTGATCTCTCCAGGGCTTTTCTGTGGAACACAGACAGAATTTGAATGGTGCATCATAGTTTTGAATATAGCCAGATGAATACATCACAACACTTTGGTCTGTTCTGGCAAACATAAAATGCAAGGGGCAAAGGGACGTTCCGACCTCAAAATCAAGCTGCTGTTCTTATGTAAAGAATGTTTAGAAAATCTTCAGTCGGCGAGATGTGCAAAATATTCTTAATCAATATCACAAGGAATAGAATGCTGTTGTAATAAATCATATTTTCATTCATTGAAAAGAAATGGAGAAAACTTAACTAATTTCATGACCCCAAAATAAACTAAACTAAACTAAAAATGGCCATAAATTAATTTTAGTTTTATATACATACCATTTTAGAAAACTTAAAACATCTACAACTTGCATTAAACATGAAAATGCCTAGAAAACTATGAGAAATATATAAGAGTGAAAACTAACCAAAGCTAAATAAATTCACATAAATTCAAAGATAATAGCCCTAATATCAACACAGCTGCAAGTTGGCTATAAGCATGAGGTTACAGACCATGTTCAATAAAAAAAAGTTTTACTTTTTCTGCTTTTGTTCCTCTTTAATCAGCGCAACTTCATGCACAGTCTAAAAGCAGTGAAAGTTCAGTAAATCACAGTGCAACACAATAGATATCTCCATGGTGAAAGCTATTATTAACAGTGAAACAGCAATACCAAGATGAATGAGAAATGTGCCATTTTCCTGTTATGGAAGGTCATAATCAATAGGTCAAACTCATACGGTGGCTTAAATCACTCTGTAATAGGTTTGATGGATTAAAAAAGTCAAGGAGAGAGACTGCCTAGACTGTCTGTGTCACTACAAATGAAAACAAATGTGACATATGTGTTTGGCCAGGCTCCAGTAAACAGTCGCTGTGTGTAGCTGGTGGGTCATCAGTGTGTCTGTGTGTGTGGTGGGGAGGTAAACAGCCATGGGCAACTTCTTGTGCGGGGCCAAATTCAAATCAGCTCGGTGACTGGGGCCAGGTCCTCTGTTCAATGAAGATTTATTAGTCTAGTCTAACTGGTATTTGGTTGGTGGTCAAAATGTTTATGGGCAATATGATTACACCAAGGATTTACAGCTTCCAAAGAAATTCAGTCTAAAACATAAATGCATTTATTTGATTAAAATGGTCAAATTGTGAATCTAACTGAACTAATCTTGTTTTTAAACAGCATAAAGGCATATAAGAAAATAAACAGTGAAATTCACCATAGATTTGCATGCAGTGTTGTGACTGTTCAGCTTTCGGAAATAGGAGGCAGTTGGAGATAATTGATTCCTGGAGGAAGGAGGGTGGCAAACATACAAGATACTGACAACACAGTTTCCCCCTGCTGTGGTTTGTCTAGATTCTACATTGTATTTTTACAGACTGAAAGATACATGCACACAAGAACACTCAAATTCTTCCTACTTCTTTGATCATTGTGTGACCAGCTCCTGTTACTTATTCCATTCACAGAGGAGGATTTTCTTCAAATAAAGCTTGTCCTTTTTTTCTCAAAAATATCTTTAAAACACAAATGAAAATTATTAACCAGCATAAGGATGGGCAAAAAAAAAAAATGATGTAGAGACAAAACAGGACCGGTTAAGTTAAAAAGTAAAAAAAAAAATTATATAATTACCCTCAAGATGTTCCAAACCCACATACTGTCTTTTTTTCTTCTTCTGTGGAACAGAAACATACATATTTCTTAATTATTCTCACAGATCATCCATATGACATAATAAAAGTATTTGGACTCAGGTTGGTGTCATTAATATTAACATAACTGGTTCTTGGGTGTCATAAGGTGTCTCAGGTCTTTTATTCACACAAAACTATTGTATGACTTGAAAAGAGTGATATGGACCAATTTTATGGTGTTTTTATAATGATTTTTATCCTTTTGAGCTTGACAGCATGTGGTCACTATCAGCTGTCATAGAATGGAAAAGATCTGTATGAATATTACTGAAAGATTTGTCTATGAGTGTGTAGTGAATAAGTATTACAATGTGTCTTGAGCTAGTACCAGCAGATAACATTTAGATGGTCTTGAGCATATGCTTCAGCCATCAGTTACCTTAAAGAACTATATGTTTTTTTGTTTTTTTTATTGACTTGCTTTGTGTGAAAAATATATGCTTTTTTGAGTCTATGTATTATGAGCTAAATGGTTATTGGATACAGTTATGTGTTAAAGGTTACAGTTTTTTTTTTAGAAAGTATATATTGACCTTCAGATTAGAACAAATCATATCACTTAGTCTATAATCTGCTAATGTGCGCTAACAATGCCAGAAATCCTTGAGATTGTATTTAGAGAACACATAGTTCAAAAACATATTTGACCAGACCTGCGTCACATTAGATGCTTTAATTTATAAAGCAACTTTAAAATATCTTGGTTATATTCTTTAAAATGTTTATAACTTTTTTTTATGTTATTTTGAAAATTTCTGATTCATATTTGTGCTATATTAAGTTAAAACCTCTAATTATATTTAAAAAAGAATAAAATTACAAATTTGACAATATAAGGAACATGTGTTGACACACACAAACCAGTTGATATTAGTAGACTTAAACATAAAATAAATTAAACTTAAATAGTAAAGTCAAATTCAAATGTCCCCACAAGCCAGTTTTTGACATGTCTCACTATGACATATTCAAGAATTCGGCCCTCTCAGGTATGATCCAGGAACACGTCTTACTTGGCAAAATCATGGCGACCCTCAGGTATAGCCAAACTTGTATACACACATACAAATGCACTGTGCTTGGTAAAACAGGCAAATAAGAAGAACTTCTCGCGTCACTTTGGCTTGCTAGTCACATAAGATATGTCGCTGAATGTCATAACATGTGACATGTATCTGCCCTCAGACATTTATGCCAATCACACACACACACAAACACAAATGCCTTACCACAAATAGAAGCTGGACTGCCTCCAGCAGCACTTGTGTGACAGTGATTTGCTTTGTGTTACAGGCTACAAGCGCCACCATTCCCCTCTGGTGTGGCTATAAAAGGTTAACTTTTTTCAGTTTTCGCATTGAAAGTTTTAGAAATACGATTTCATGCCTGAAGAAAACAAACAGGACGTGGCATTTCCATTTGTGGAAAACAAACAAATAAAACCTGAAATGAAGTTCAGTCTATCAGGGGAAAGTGTATTAAAGTGAGAACGTTATATAATGAAGAAATTATTTATTCAGACATTCTACAATAAATCTATGATGAATGACAGGCAGGAAATAAATCGTATCATGGAAAAAATATAAAATGATTTGGTTTGAAAAATGAGTAGACTGGAATAGAGCAAAAAATAGTGCAGGACACAAAACCATTTAACTCAAACAGAATTACAGAATAATTTGATACTCTAGTCAAATATAATAAACATCAGGTGTCAGCCCGGTTACTTTAATACAGGTGCTTTAGGCATTTAAAATCAATGAACAGCTTCTATAAGCGTTCATTCTAGTCTGAAAACAACAGAAGACAAAAATTTAATAATAAACAGAGACATCCCCTTCTGTGTACACTTATCTTTCCATTATATGTTTTCATTTACATGTAAATAAAGTTCATTTTAGGGCTTTGCATCCATTATCAAAGCACCACATATGAGCTGTTTTATGATGAATATGTTTGTTTTAATCTGCAAATATCTTTTTCATTATGGGTGAGGTACGCAGCTTGGAAAAATTCCATGGACCAGTGATGACAACATCATTAGATATGACAAATTTATTCTAGTCACGACTTTGTATTAAAGAAAATATTCACCCCAAAGTGAAAACTCTTGTCATCATTGCTTATGCTCATGTCATTCCAAATCCATAAGACATTTGTTAATCTTCAAAACACAAATTTAAGATATTTTTAATGAAACCTGAGAGATAGCCATAGTAACCATAACTTAACATAACTTAACCAGGTAACCATAACTTAGAAGATCCAAGAAATGCATTATAAAATTGATCTATATGAATCAAGCAGTTAAATGCAGGTATTGTGAAGAGATACAATCAGAGATGAATAGATCTTATATTTCTTTCAATTCATATGGATTTGTTTTCCAACGCCTACATTTCTCTCGGGTTTCATTAAAAATATTTTAATTTGTGATTAACCAAAGTGTTATGGGTTTGGAATGACATGAGGGTGAGTAAATGTTGACAGAATTTTCATTTTTGGGTGAACTATTACTTTAATTGTTTTAAAATGAAGTATTTGGACAGACTCATTAAACAATGTTAATGAGAAGCAGGTCATAATTTCAGAATAATATTTTCATTCTAACATCAAAAACTCTTCAATCCCAAGCAGGAAACCACCAAACCAACCAGTAACCATTATCAACCCCAACTCAGTCTGTAAGCTGCCCTCACCATCTGCCCTGCTGGCACTCATTAATGGATCTGCATGAAGAAGTGCTGCAGTGGAATCAGAGTGAAGGAGAGAGCAAGAGCATAATGCAGCCGCAGATGCTGCAGTGAAAAAAGCGGAAGGACCACACGAGACAACTCATCCTCAATGGTATGGCTCTATAATAGCTCACTAATGAGTGTTCTGACTTAGAGTCTCTGAAAAATGAATAAGCCTCCGCCTGTGCCCTTAAACTGCAGCATGCCTAGCCAGCTGAACATAATGAAACCCCTCTCAATGGCATCTGCCATCGTTTCATACGTGGGTGAGCGCCGACTGTGAGGATGAGAGAGGAGTTATACTACCTTCATTATGGATGAGGCATTCCCTCACTTCTGAAAAGCTCAGGTTTGGAAATGTCCAAAAGTCTAGGAAAAAAGAGTGAGACCGTGAAAAGTGGACCGTTTCTGATTCTGATGGTGTGATAAAGACAAAAAGCGTAGAGTCCATAAATAAGAATGAACAGATGAACAGTTACACTGCATTACTGAGATAGACACATGCAAAAAAAAAAAAAAAATTGTTTATTTCCATTTCATTGAACATAATAACTGGCTTGCAGTCCCATTTTTCAATCAAATTCTGAGGCTGATATACACTAGGAGCTATTCACTCAAAACACATTCTTGTGCACTCTTTTTGAATTGTTGGTCTATGTAAACATACTGTTAGATATCAGACATTTTTGCATCACTGAATGCAATGCACATGGAATGGCAACATATTATATGAAATTTGGACCGCAGGATCTTAAAAACGCAGCACTTATGAGAAAGATGTATTGCAACAATCGAAGATGTCAACCTATGACACGTTTATTTATTTACATTCATCACAGTTTACACTATTATTGAAAAGTTTGAGGTTAGTAAGGTTTTAAAGAATTTTTAAAGAATTTCATACTTTTATTCAGATTATTAACAGATTTCTAGTTTAAATAAATGCTGTTCAATTGAACTTTCTGTTCATCAAAGAATCCTTAAAAAAAGTATCAAAGAATGATTGCTGAAGCATCATAATTATGACACTGAAGACTGGAGTAATGGCTACTGAAACTCAAGCCTTGCCATCACAGAAATAAATAACATTTTAATATATATTAAAATGTAAACTGTTATTTTAAATTGTGAAAAAATTTCACAATATTACAGTTTTTACCGTACTTTTGATCAAAGAAATGCAGCCATGGGGAGCATTAGAGACTGCTTTAAAAAAACATTTTAAAAATCCTATCAGCCCCAATCTTTTAAATGGTAGTGTTTTTTTTTTGTTTTTTTTTGTCATTTACTTTTGAAAAATATCATTTAGATGATGGACGTTGTCTTTAAAATCACACCTTCTCAGCAGCTGGAAAATACAACCCCTGATGTCTTTGGCACTGACGACGTACTGGCACTTCCTAAAAACAAATAAAGAGGGAGCTTCAATTATTATCACAGTGAAGGATAGTTTCCCTCAAAGAAAGCCATCATTTCAGGCCCCTGCATTAGATTACTTTTGACTGTGATCAATGGGCGCAAGTCAATGACTTTGTCATAGTGGGATGTGATAGGCCCGGGGACATTTATTACCAGTTCCTCCCAATTTTTCACTTCAAAAGAATCACCTTAACTTTTCCATCAAGTCATATCTCATAGAAACTTTGATAGTTCTACACCTCTAGCCCTTTCAAAAACTCCAGCTTTTATTGGGCAGCTTTTTTATTACTTTCGGGGATGAGATGTCAAAGAACATGAAATGATGTTGCGGGCAACAGCACAATAGCCCCATTTAATGAGACGGAAGAGGAGATTTTCAATTCCAAAAATCGAAAGAAAGTACAGGGCGGCTTTCTAATATCCTCTTGAAGACCAACAAATCTGGTTTTGTGGAAGTGAGAGTGCATCTTTTGATAGACGTTTAACTTCAGACAGACAATTGTGCACCTCCGCCAGTGGGCAGATTGTTCTGCCCCACTTCCCTGGCATTTTCTGAGGACACATAGGCTGGTAGGTGTTGGAGGGCACTTTTGTAGTGTGGAATGTTCAACCTTTTTACTCTGATGGAGACATCAAGCCTCTCAGGCCTGCGAAAGTGGCAGATTCATGTTGTCGACACCATACCAACAGCTCCTGAAGCACTTTTCACTTTGAAGGACGATGAATCATATGATTCACTCGTTGCCCCAAGAAACTGATGTAATCCGACTTGCACACTACCACAAATTTTAAGGTCAACATGTTTTAATGCACAGTTTTAAATAAAACCACATATATCTGCACTGCTTTCAAACCAACAAAGACCAGTTTAATCTCTCAAAGTGTTGATCCAAAACCTCAAGTCTAGGCACTCAAGGTTATGGACATGTATCATAGACATGGTGGCCTGGCCAATCGTGTTATGCTTCTATTCCCTCGGGCTCTCAAAGTGCCAGGTTAGTGCGATGGGGTCCAACTGGTAACGCCATTTCAGTCAGCAAATGTTTCTAAATCCAATTCTCTGTGTCAAGGCCCTTCAGGGACTGGCTGATGAAAAACACATCAACATCAACTCTCTGAAATATGTTTGCCCACAGAGGCTTTCAGCCTGTGTGTTCACACTGCAAGATTTGAATTTGTCCACAAGGCAATAAAGGAGGAGCTTGTCATTAACATAGCAGGCTAAGGTGTTTCACATTACACTCATTAAGAATATGAAACCTCTTATGGGCATTTTGCATGTTCCAATATGACTTTTAGAGATAAACATGTACTATGCCAGTCCTCAAGGGCATCTATAGCAGCATACAATCATGCATGTGTTTTTGTAGCAGCTGTCAAACTTAGTTTAGCTCATTTTTTGCATGTGCTTTCACCTGCGCTATCATCCTCCACCCACTTCTCACTCCTCACCCGGCATCACATTAACCTCTAGAAACCAGCGAGAATAATGGAGTCGGAGGAATGATGGCGACACAGTGTTATTACAGCTGTCTCTCAATTACTAATAAGGCTCACAGAGCAAGAGATGAGCTTATTAGACAGCCCTGGCCACTCAATTGTGATGCATAGTATATCATCACCAGCCACTTAGTCATGTGACATTAAAAGACTTTGCCGGATTGGTCGGTTCACGGTCCAGCGGCTGCAGGCGACAGTGTGGCACAAATGGAATCTATTAAGTATTTTCCAGACAGAGGCGGAGCAGAGCCGTGTGAGAAATACAGTGACTGACAGAGTTTCTAACAAGCAATTAACCGCAGTGACCCGCTGTTGGCTAAACTGTGCTTTTGACTTTGTGTCACACCCATTATATACTCAAAGATCCACTGTAATAGATCACACTGCCTAGGGAGTCATACAGTCTCTTAGTCTAAATTTATATACAAGTGATACATGAAGACACAAATCAGCATTGGATTTTAAATCACACTGGACATACAATTTCTAAGATTGTATTCATTTTAGTAATTTTCTAGAATATTAATAAAATGCTTACTATTGCGGTACCTAAAAATGTTATAAATGCTAGAATATGTATGGGTCACACTTTATATTAGGTGGCCTTAACTACTATGTACTTACATCAAAAAATAAGTGCAATGTACTTATTGTGGTCATATTGTATTTCAAAACACTTTTGTTGCTATTGAGGTGGGATACGGGTAAGGTTAGGGATGGATTTGGTGGTATGGGTAGGTTTAAGGGTGGGTTAAGGTATAAGGGATGGGTCAACAGTAATTATAAATGTAATTACATTAATTAATTACAGATGTAATTACATATAGGTATTTTTAATATATAAGTACAATGTAAAAACATGTATGTACACAATAAGTGCATTGTATCAAATGATTAATTTCAATGTAAGTATATAGTAGTTAAGGCCACCTAATATAAAGTGGGACCTATGTATGTATATGTATATATAAATATATTTAGACAGTATACAACACTGATGAAAATAAAAGAAAGGATATAAGCTACAATAGAGATATCAAGAACTTCGCAAGGGAAATGGTTGTATGACCACACAAGCGTGCAGAAAAGAAATACAGAGCTCAGACCTGTCAGACGAATCTGAGTACATCAGAGTGAATATTGTAGGAGGCAAAGGAAAGGGTAGTGTGGCGAGTAGAGGAATGTTGAGAGATAGATATAGGGGTTAACGGTTTCTTTTGGTCTGGGAGGTGGTTGAATAGAATATCTCTTAGCACTTGTATGTGTGAGTTCAAACCAGTTGCAATTGATTTTCAACTAGTGTTTCAAACAGAGCATTGGACTTTTATTCCTTATGTCTAAAAATGCATTTTTTTCAAATCCTGCTATATAGCTCTGGACATTTCGAATGGTTGCCAATGTTCAGAAAAACAATGCTGTAAATAATAAAGCTCTTCTGTGTCCTTTTATCGTTGTAAATCTAATCAAGACTCTTCACAAAAGAAAGGTTAAGTTTAATATGTTAAGATCAGCCTGTAATTGACAGTCAAAGACATGCATTGCCCAATAGAGCAGAAAGAGACCGTTGCTGTTTTAGAAATAAAGTTGCTTTCATTTAAAAGGCATGAAAATATTAAATAGAGCAAGAAAATTTAAATAGAGTTGGGAAGTCTGAGATAGAAGATCAACACATAACTGGGAAACATTAAGATTGCTATTGTTTTTGTATTTTTGAAAGCAATGATGAAAACTGGTTTAACTTATTCCCTCAAGCTCATGCCAAGATCAGTGGCACTCCTAAAACACAACTTTTGACAAGTACTTCAAAAACTCTGAATCCTGTGAACAATTTATTATACATTTCTGGAAGCAAATATGCTCTTAGTCAAAGGAAAATATACTTGATCAAAAAATAAATATCATTTCATCTTCATGATGAAAGAAAATTACAGATGTGTTTCGCTCTTTAGATAGCAGAAAAGGCCTCTCTTCTGAGGATGAAACCCATGTGACCGTGAGAGGATTTTCTTGTCCTCTCTGTAAAACAAGACTGTAGACGGCTTACACACATTCAAGACCATGTTTAAATTTGTTTCTAGATGGATTCAAAGTCAGTCACAGAATTAGGCCAAAGGGATGATGTATTCAATTCATTTATGAAAGAAATAACTCTTGGACTCAACCTGGTCATGTTGTACTGAGGATTATGCACTACAGATGACCTATTTAAATTGCTTCCTTTCATCAATAATTTAATAAAAGTGAATTAGATCAATAGTTAAGATTGTTTGTCTAACACAGAAATCACCAATTCTACATACACTATACTGCCAAAAGTATTGGGTCGCCCCCTTCTAATGAACAGGTTTGACTACTTTAGTAATTTCCATGAGTACAAATCTTAATGTTTAAGCATATAATGATATTCTAGGGAATATTCTAGCCAAAAACTCATCACCAAACACCAATGACTTGTACATACACTATATAGACAAAAGTATTGGGACACCCCCTTCTTTAGAACAGAAAAATGCACTTCCAAATCTGTGGCAACAACGATGGGAACATAATTCATGTATTTAAAAATTGTATTTCCATCTCTGTTGCAACAGTTTTGGAAGTGTCTAAAATGACTGTACCCATATGTACAAGTCATTGGTGTTTGGTGATGAGTTTTTGGCTCAAGGTCTGCATTTACAGTCACACCAGAGGTGTTAAACTGGGATTAGGACTTGGTTTTATGCAGACCAGTCAAGTTCTTCCACACTGACTGAATCAATAATTTTCTTTTTGAACCTTGCCTTATACACAGAGGCATTGTCATGTTAGAATAGAAAAGGGTCCTGTCCAAACTGTTGCTATAAAATTAGAAGCACACAATTCCCTAGAATATCATTATATGCTTAAACATTAAGATTTATACTCATGGAAATTACTAAAGTAGTCAAACCTGTTCATTAGAAGGGGGCGACCCAATACTTTTGGCAATATAGTATCTATGTACTCAAAATACACTACCGTTTAAAAGGCTGGGGTAAACGTCTCTGATGCTCATCAAGGCTGCATTTATATGATCAAAATACCGCAAAAATACAGTAATGTTGTAAAATATTATTAAAATTGACAAATGTTTTTGTTCCAGACAGTATATTTAAAATGTAATTTATTCCCATACTGTAAAAAAAAAAGTTGAGCCAACTTAAAATTTTAAGGCAACCAGCTTCAGCAGATTTTTGTGTTCTCTCAACTAATTTTTGTAGGAGATTCTCAACTTTTTGTTGCGTAAACTTAAAACAACAAGTTGAGAAAACTCACAAATCTGCTGAAGCTGGTTGCCTTAAAATTTTAAGTTGGCTCAACTTTTTTTTTTTTTTACAGTGTATTCCATGCTGAATTGCTGCTCAAGAAACATTATTATTATTAATTTTGAAAACAATCATGCCTCTTAACATTTTTATAGAAACTGTGATGCACTTTGTCCGGATTCTTTGATGAGAACAATTTTTTTTATTTTAAATCAAATTAACTTTTCTTACCCCATTCATTCCCAAATTTAGTCAGGGTTTATAGGCTACTTAAAACCTGTTTTAATTTATACTTAAAGACCGGCCGGTACCAGTATAGAAAGATAGCAAATGACTGTAAGGAGCTGGAAGGACAGAGAAAAAAAACATTCAAAAAGAACCATTAATCTGGAAGAGGGGGAAGGAGGTAAACTAGGATGGTTCTGAAAAGAAAGGAAATGGTGATTAAAAATCTAAGCAAGGACACAAAGTGAGAGTGACAACTAGAGAAAAGACACAAACTCAGAGAAAAAGAGGGAGGCGAGCCAAACCAGGCAGACGCAGATGAAGTTTGACAGCTAAGGTGAAGGCAAAACACACACATGAAAAAGGGCATCACACACATAGTAGAGACACTGACAAAACCCAAAAACATGACATACAACTGCGATCAAGTCTGTTATACCTCTACCTTAAAAGTTCACACATGATATGTAATTTATACTCATTAGTTTTTAAAACTAATTTTACCTGTTCTTGTACCATGGTGATGGAGATCCACACTGTTATTAACCACCACAGTAAATACAGACACCAGGCACTGTGAAGACACAGGTGCAGTCCCCCATCAAAGAAGAGTCTTTGTAGCTTCATCAAAAACAGGGAATGATTATCCAGGGTTAATTGCTGACATTCTCAAAAAGCCTGATGGGCACATAAAACACATAGATATACAACTGGGAAAAGGGAACTAGACAGACAAGTCAAAGTCAAAAAAAATCAAAAGCTAACAGCAGCTCCCTGCTTTATTCAGATGGAGAGATGAATTTTACTCAATTCAAAACAAGCTCCTCTGCATTTTGGAAGACTTTGATCTTGATATTAAAATATACAGAGAACACTGGAAAGTCTGAAAAATGTCACAAGGGAATGTTGGAGGTCTTTAAAAAAATCTGTCACTATTTCTGCTTATAAAGATTTAACTTCATTCTCTCAGCCAGCAGAATGAAAGCTCCTGTTTCAAAGATGAACCTCATTCATTTATATAAATGATCTGACCTTTTGCTTTTTGCTAATCCACTCTGGACCTGTCTGGACTCTTATAAAGGAGGCATCTATCAATCTTCATTCACACCCACTCAGTTCAAGCCTATCTTGTTTATCTTTAATTTACCTAGTTAGCAGGAAAACGTGAGCATTCATAAACAGGTGGGCTGGGTTGGCGTGGTGCGACGGGACTGATGCTAATTACAGCAGCTGGCACAAGCACTTCTATTGACTTCCACCCATGCACTACACTTTCTTTCAAGGTTAGGTGCTCATGTGGAGAATATGAAGAACTGTGATTAGATTGTGAATTACTCACACGGGGTTTAACTGGTAGTAAAATAAAGAAATACTCTTGTGGAAAAGAAGTGCACTTTAGCATACTTTAAAAATAGTATGTATTATGGAAATAACACTTCAAAAGAATACACTTTAAGTGTGAATTGAGTGCAATGTTATCAGAAAATGAATTGCATGATATACCATAGAAATATGAATATAATATAAATATATAGGAATATAATATACAATGAAAATGCATTACGGTTTAAAATTTATAGTTACATTAAATGCAATTAGTTACCCCTAAACCTAACTCTACCCCATGTAGTACCTTATATCACCGGTACTTTCATAGATACACTGTAAGTACATGTAAGTGCATGTACTGTAAAATAAAGTGCAACCGTTAAAGCATACTGCCAAATCTTTATAGTAAACTTTTCTTTTGACATTATTACAAAGTGCAATTTTTAAAAGTGATATTAAGAAAGTGGTGTTAAGAAATGGTCATAAAAGCGTACTCTCTTTAAGGCCTCAAGTTGTTCCAAACTTGTATGAATTTCTTTATTCTTCTGAGCATGAAAGAAGATATAATGAAGAATGTATCCAAACAGTTGCTGGCCCCCATTGACTTCCATTCATCCATCCATCCATCCATCCATCCATCCATCCATTCATTCATTCATTCATTCATTCATTCATTCATTCATTCATTCATTCATTCATTCATTCATCCATCCATCCATCCATTCATTCATTCATTCATTCATTTTTCCACAATGTGGAAGTCAATGGGGACCAGCAGTGGTTTGGTGCACTTATTTGAGGGTGAGTAAATGATGACAGAATTTTTATTTCTGGGTGAACTGCCCTTTAAGTAACCTTTTATTTAATCATTTAATATTATATTATTTGCAAGTCAAGGTTTTTTGAATACTTGTAAGACTTGAGTACACTACAAGTGCACTTTCAATACAATTAAGCACACTTCTTTTTCAGTAGGGTATACAGCTTCTTCACTGTATAATGCAGTGCACTGAGTTTTATAGAGGACCAACAACAGCATGTGGAAGTGTGTGGGGGAGAAGTTAATTTGATTCATGAGTAACTTTAATGGGAAAAATACAGAAGCGTGAGAGCATTTATAATGTACCAACAGAGAGTGTTCTCCCTTGGTTCTGCACAGTTGTCAACTGTACTCAGTGATACTGTATGTTCATCTCCAGTAAACATGCTATTTTCAGACTGAAAATAATGAGTGACATAATAATTAACTTATAAGAAGCTTTCATCATTTACTCACCCTCATGTAATTTCAAACTCGTATGACTCGTATGAAGTCTTCTGTACAACAACACAAGCGGTTTGGAACCACTGGCATTTCATGATATTCATCAAGGGGAATTTCAAACTTCATAAAAGATGCATAAAAGTGGTACATAAGATGCACTGAATTAAATTCCAAATCTTCCAGTGTCATAGGATAGATTTGTGTGAGAAACAGGACCAAATTTAATGCTGCGTTCCAGGCAGGTTTTTGAGCCCGTAAGTCACGACTTCAAACCACGACTCACGACTTTGTTGCATTCCAGGCAAGTCACGCCAAACTACCTGAGCGCAAGGAATTGTGGTAGCTAGATGTAAACCAGCATGGCGGACCGCACGGGGCTTATGCTCATTTACAATCACTTCTATCGCCAAAGGTGCTTCCTTGCTTATTTGAGGGAAACGGAGGAGGAAAAACGGCGCATAAGGCAAGAGAAGCTGTTATACCTTTTATTTTACGTTATACACCATGTACCACTTGCATAAACACCGTATCCGTAAGGGCTACCATTGTTGTTTCGCGGGCTATGTGACGTCAGAGCGCGGAACTGGGAGTACATCGATCTAGTACGAGTTCATGGGTGGGAAGTCACGGGTTTGACTGCCGTTCCAGTGCACTTTCACGGGTAGAAGGTTGGAAAAACACGGGTTACGGGTTGCCTGGAACGCAGCATTTTTTTGCAATACAACTGGTACATATATTCATTCGTTCATTCATCACACCATTACAGGGATGTCCAAAATGCAGCGCCACAGTTCCTGAATAAATCAAGGATGGGTATTGTTAACCAATTCAATGAAAGATCCGATTCAAAATAATTATTCATTTACAAAACTGAGAACGCTACTGCTTATGAACTCTGTTGAACTCTCTCTGATTAACATGCTATGAACTATCACTGAATAGTGACTTATGTTTTGGTCTGTTTTTTTACACAAAGCTATTGTATGGCTTCAGAAGATTTGAAATGCACCATAAGATTTATTAACAACTGTAATGCTTCTGCCTCAGTCTTGTAACTGCATGGAAAACAGCAACCAGTTACAGCAACCAGCAACGGCAACCAGGCTACAGTTCATGATGTCTCCTTTTGTGTTCCATGGAAGAAAGATAAATCATAGTATTTGGACATGAGTCTGGGTAAATAATGACATTTTTCAGAGAAAACATGAGGATCACAACAGGAAAGAGAGAGACACTATCAATTATCATAATTGTTCTATCTAGCAACTGGTCCCCTGTGTTTATGTTTAGCATGTGTCTTGATAAAATGCATAAATAGTAATTAATTTGCAAATTTTCTGCCCTGTCTGTCTTTAAACAGCTTCAAAATTATTTCAAGAAAGCTGGAAAAGACCACAAAAAAATGCTGCTAAAATCACTCCCTTTAATATTTAATTTGAGTTTTAATACGTACAGTGTTAATTATTTACTTCATTTCTTCTTCTTTTGTTGTTTTGTTTGTGTCTGGTATGAAAAAGCTATGTTAAAGCTGTTTAATATTGCTCCCCAGTGCTGATTCTTTTGAATAATCATGGTTGGCAATAATGATATGTTTTGCAATGCAAAACACTCACATATTCCTTGCTGTCTGACTGGCTGTGAAAACAGGGGAGGAGTTTCAGGCTTTAGCGCTCTGTCTTTGTTTAATTCTCAGACAGTCGCTGCCACTTGCTCAGCTTGTATAACGACGTAAACGAGAACTCAAGAATTACTGAGAACCTGTTTGTCTATGTTTTGTGATTTTGAGGTTGCTGCTGTAATGCAAAGTCAGGAGAGAATTGGTACAATTTAAGATGAATTTATCATCTTCAAAAAAAAAAATTCAATGGATGTTCCCTAGAAAGAAATGGAGCACAAAAGAAGAGAGCAGAAGTACAACACAAACACAGACAGAAGTGAGAGTGTGACAAAAAAAAAAAAAAAAAAGACAGACCAACAGATCACAAAGACAAAAGATAGACTGTGTGAAGAATCCTTCACCAAGGCAGTCGAGGACACCTCTGCATTTGCATTTCACTTTTTACGTTTAGCAGATCTCATTAACCTGTGCTGAAACTGGCAGAAATTCATACGCCTTCTGACACATGAAGAAGCCGTACCCATATGCTTTTCATCATATGCTCATCCTCTTTGTTTTCAGGTCTTATACATCGACTGTGGTTGCGATAGTGAGAGATGGTGGAATGTATCTTGTGAGATGACAAACTCAGCTGGAAGAGCTATAATTACATGGAGTTGCCTCCATTTGTGGGGGTTACATGTGGTGAGCACATACAGTACTTAACCGGCAAAGAGCATAGTAACAAAATATGCTGATATTATATGCAGAAATAATATGATGTTATGCCTGTTCTTTTAGAAAGGCTGCGGCATATAGGGAAATAGGGCGAATACAGACTAACTAAAGTGTGACACTTACATTTTGTATTTAATATTTTCCTTTTTCTCTGTATAATGTAGTAAGCAACTTTTTAGCCCTTCACACAATACCGCAGCATCATATTTTAAAACAAGACTAATTATAAACTATCAGAATGTGTACCACAGTTATTAGTTATTTCATGTTAAATAGTTATTTCAATGCAAGTCCATCATGTGAGAATTCTTGTTTTTATTATTTTTTTATGTAATTTACAAGATGACTTCACATCCTAAAATTGTACATTTAACAGTATTTAGCTGTAAAATCACATGTAACATCTCAATAGGTTTATTACAGATTTTACCCATATAGAGTAAGTGAAATTACAATTAACAGGTTTTCACAGTAGCATTTTTACAGTCTTTCTTTTTAAAAATGACAACCATTTTTTGTATTCATTCATTTCTGCTAAAGGAAAAACACAACCGAACATTGACCCCTAGAAAGTTTTAAACCCTTGAAGACCTTTTCCCACCAACTTCTCCTGTCATGACATCTTAGCATAAAGCTTAAGCCCTGTGGATGTTGTTGAGCAGAAAAACAGAGTGAGAGAAGAAAAGAAATCTAAAAAGAAGCAAAATAAATGGTTCAAACAACAGCAGTGCATGTCAACTCAAATTGACTGTGGCGAGTGACTTTGTCGGTTAAGGATTCTCTTCAGGTCATTAAACATTTCATCAGGCGGCGTGGAGAACGCATGAGCCTTACCACCAAACACACATTTCCAAGTTCTTCACAGAGTCCAGATTTGCCCCTCTAGCTTCTCCACATACATAGGCATATGTGAAAAAGGCTTCACATGTACCCATGCCAGACAGATCTCTATGCAGCCTCTTCATTTTGATGCTGTTGGGTTTGACCAACTGGAGGGATGACTAACTAAGATCTGTTCCCATCTGGTGGCCTCCTAGTCATATAGGCCCAGTTTGGACTTGGACTACGTTTTTCTATAAACAATATTTCTCATATTAAAGGAATAGCTCACCCAAAAATGAACATTCGCTGAAAATTAACTTACCCTCAGGAAATCCAAGATGTAGATGAGTTTGTTTCTTCATCAGAACAGATTTAGAGAAATTTATCATTCCATCACTTGTTCACCAATGGCTCCTCTGCAGTGAATGGGTGCCGTCAGAATGAGAGTTCAAACAGCTGATAAAAACATCACAGTAATCAACACGATACTAGACCATCAATTAATATCTTGTGAAGCAAAAAGCTGTGTGTTTGTAATAAACGTATTAATCATTAATATGTTTGTAACTTTAAACTTTAATTAAATTATAATGAATGTTTTCAGTTTTAGTGGCCTTTATTTTTATTTTCAGTGCGTGTTAGCAAAGACCAAACACGATGCAGTTGTTTTTGTGAAGATGATTCAATTTCAGAATGATGTTGCACATAATTTAATTCATGAGATTACAATTGAACTGGCAGATTAGAAAGATAATATCTAGAGAAAAAAAAATTTAAAAGAACATCTGAAACTCCCAAGGTGCTGGTGCACACACCAGTCAAAATGCATATGCAACAAAGTAACGTGCATATTATACAATCATAAATTATTAATGTCATCTTTAAACAGAATAAGGCATCATTTTCCCACTATGATCTGACACATTGATTTTAATCATGACATAAAAGCTTCAATTAATTTGCTCTAAGCTGTCAATGAAGCTGAAAACTGTAACATCTTAATATTGTTGACAGGTTTAGAGGCCTCTAGGGATGTCTTGTCTACTGTATATAGGTGCAGTATTATACAGAATTTAAGCTAGGGAATATTAATATTAATAATAGCTTTTAAAGTGTGTGGGTGTTTTTTCAGTTGCTGTATGTCATTGTGAATTTGTTGAAGATCAGAATTACTATAGTGAATATCATAATAAGACCTAAATAAAAATGATATACCTAAGCCATTTACAAAATATTTCAGTAATTTCAGTAATGTGAATACTAACAATATGCAAAAGACAATATATATTTTATTCAGAGTGTGATTACTTGTATATGGCAGAGGGGGGCACCCAAGGTAACAATATTAAATGCCCAGCAGGTCCTGATAATACAAAGATCATCCACATGGGGGCGTCACAGAGGTCAATATCACTGTCCCCTCAGAGCAGCAAAACCGCAAAGTGACGAGATGAGTGCACATAATGTGCCTTTTCATCTCAAAACCATAAACTAGGTGTTAGAGACTCTGGGTAACTCTGGTTGACTGTATAAGAGAAGAGTAAAATATTGCTTCAATATACTGATTAAATATTGAAGAGAAAACATTAGATTGGTGTAACATTGGTTACAGGATTTGTGGGTTATTGCAGACTGCTGCACATTATACCGTTAATATTCTCGGCTGAGTAAATGTTAAGTGTCCTACATTTGATTGCAGTGCATTTTAGTGGATTTTCAAAAGCATTGCTCGAGGGAGGACAAAAACACTCAATTGTAGAGTGGGACTAAATGCTATTTAATTCAGTAAATAATATGTGCTTTTGCTGTGAGGAAATTACCATTAACCATGACACCAACGTTAAATGACCAATAAAATATTATTAAATATTATTCAATTCTTTCAAATAATTAATTATATTCTAGCATTTTGGTCTTGTATTTTTAACCACTGAATTTTTAGCGACAATATCTTTCACAATGTTCTCTGAACAATAGTTTAGAAATAATTTAATAGTTAACAAAATATTGAGTCTGGTCTGGTTAAATGTAACTATGTAATTCACTTTTTAGCATAAAATAATAATAAAAAAGGGCACAATGGCAATTAAAGCAGTAGGTATTTGGACAGTGATTCTTTACTGAGGTGTTGAAATAATTATGTTAAATTACGAATTGCACAGTGGATTATCCTGATTTTAGCATTTGTTATATATTTAGGCTACTATAGAGGGGATAAAAAAAGTCTCACTAGGGAACAATCCCCAAATAATTAAACTTTTTGACACGTTAAAAATGAGGAAAAAATAATGAAAGAGGCACAATGACACAAAGTTATGTTACTGTAATTTCTCCTTTAAACCACAACGAATGAAAAGCATTTTTTAGCCTATTTCAAAGGAAAACGTATTGTACCTCACTGACTGAGGAGAAAAAAAACTGAGAATAAAAAATAATTCATGTAAGTAGGTTACAAAGCTTTTGTCTTGTGTTAATAAAGATAACAGCCCAGAGTAACAGGAGCAGATAGGAGGAGTTTGCGTTACATCATCATTAACCGCGTGACGTTGTCAATAACTCTCAACGAGGAAAGTTAAATATTGAGAAGTGGGTAAGGTGAGCTGAAACTTAGTAACTATGAGGTCAATCACAGCTTCATTCCGACAGTAGCTACATATCCACTGGCAAGCCAGGTGAGAGGCGCCTTCCAGGAAACAGCCAGATTCACTAGCACAGCTGAATGGCTTATAATTTCAAAACTCTTGCCTGTAGTTTCCACTAAGGCTTTTCTTTGCTTGCGTATTGGAACATATCAGGTTTGCATATGATGAGCAGCGTCGGTTCATGAGAACTGCTTATAAATGTCCACTAAAGCGGATAGAGACTCACAGGTAGATGTGACTCACCTAGATTCCCGCAAAGCAGAATGGGCTGAAGACATTGACGGACGGGAGGTGATGAGGACGGATGAAGCTCCAGCGCCTCGCAGGCTCAGCCGCAGCCCGAAGTGCGCTCGCTGCAGGAATCACGGCGTCGTGTCGCGCCTCAAGGGCCACAAGCGCCTGTGTCGCTGGCGTGACTGTCAGTGCGCGAACTGTCTGCTGGTCGTAGAGAGACAGAGAGTGATGGCAGCGCAAGTCGCCCTCCGGAGACAGCAGGCCACAGAGGTTGGTTGACTGAGCAGGGTAGTTTAAAGCTTTCTGTGTGCTCCGGTGGAACTAAAAATGGTGTTATTTGCAAACAAAGCGACAAAGGTTTTGAGCGCGTGTGTACTTTCTTGTAGCAGACTTGTACTGCAAATGATATAAAGTACAGTATTTGAATTTTTGTTTTTATATATTTGTTAGAACTATATTGATACATGTAATTTAAATGTAGAGTTTGCAGTTCAAGCCTGCCACAATTATTAATGAAATCAGATTAGAAACATGTGCACATGTATATATTAGAGCAAAATCATGTTACTGCAAAAATGTGACTGTTACATAATTACTACCCTTAAAAGAAGTACTGTGGCAGTACCATGGTACAGTAATGTATCAGATGGTAATAACATGGTACTTTTATATATAAACAATACTGATTGCTACAATATTCATGTATCTTAGTATTTAAAAAGTACAATACACTACAATGGTACATCCACTTAATTCCCTTGGAACTTATATATTTCTGTAAAAAAAAAAGCTCTACAGTCATTTTCAAAACATTCCATTGTCATAATTAATGTTTTGCTATTATTTCTGACAATGATAAACATCTTCATCATAAAATTGCTGAGAGCAAACAAAATAAATTAATTGCATTTTAAGTAGCCTAAGCTGTGTAAGGCATTCACTAGATATTGTTAAGAAAAAGGACACCCTTTTACAGCAAACAAGACATCCACTGGTGTCTTTTGTAGCGTAAGTATCTTTTATCTATCCCATAAATTTATGCTGAGTTGTGCGTTCTCTTTGACAGGGTAAAAAAGGTAAAAAAAACACCTCTGTTCTCAGACGTACAGCTTACCAGCGCTACACGAGGGCACCTAGTCTCCTGGCAAAGAGTATTCTAGAGGGTAAGCCTTAATTAACGCACATCTCATTAACACAATTGCACCCTGAAAAGCGACATCGGGAGAAACTGGATTAGTTCACCTGTTATGCTACAGAACCCTCTGTCGGGAATAAATCTGTTTATGTTTATGTAAGGTAATTAAAATTATGCAAATGGATAGAGGAATTACAAAAAATTGGCTCATATGACTGCTTTGGAGTTTGATTTTCCCTGATGTGTTTCTTGCTGTGTCAACATTAAGGTCAGACTGATTTAATTGTTATCATAAATTTGAATATGCTTAATTTGTTTTTGTTCCATTAGAATATTTAAAACGGTTATACTTTTATGAGTTCCACATGGAGTCTAAGAAATGTATTTTTTAGTTGTTATGAAATTAGGTGAAAATGATTTGTACACCTAATTTTTACAGAAATGCATTTTAAAAAGTGGTGGGTCATGACCTAAAAATGATCCACATGTCTGTTTTGATACGATCATGGTCAGCAGGAAAAACCATTGACAGATGTAAATAAAAAAAATGTAGCTAACCATGTAATCGTACATAGTTAGGACTGCAAAATATATAGGCTTGTCAGTTTTTGAGCACTTTTTAAGGAAAACTGTGTGTGGGGGGGGGGGGGGGGGGGGCGGAGTGACAACAAAGACATTTATAATGTGACAAAAGATTTGGTAACACTTTATTTTAAGGTGTCCTTGTTAAGGTGTCCATGTGCTTACTTTTGTAATAACAATTAATTATGCATAATTACATGCAAGTAACCCCAACCCTAAGTAGTTATTAATATTATTCAGTACTTAAATGTATAATTACACTGTAACAAGGACACCTTAAATTAAAGTGTAACCAAAGATTCATATTTCAAATAAATTCTGTTTTTCTGAACTTTCTATTCATTAAAGAATCCTAAATAAGGTTTTACCATTTCCAGAGAAATATTAAGCAATCTGTTTTCAATATTGATGATAATAATAAGAAGAAGTTTCTTGACCAATCAGAATGATTTCTGAAGGATCATGTGACACTGAAGATTAAAAAAATTCAGCTTTGCCATCATAGTAATACAATACATTTGAAAAAAATATTAAAGTAGAAAACGATTGTTTTAAATTGTAGTAATATTTCACTGTGTTATTGTTTTACTGTACGTTTGAATAAATAAATGCAGCCTTAGTGAGCATAAGAGATTTCTTGTAAAAACATAAATCTTACTGACCCAAATTTTGAACGATGGTATAATATATTCTAGATTAAAGTAGTCTGTACTTGACTACTTGAATTCAAAGTATCTTCATTTACGGTTCCTGGAACTGTTTATTCTAATAGACTCTGAATATTTTTACATTTAAATGTGACTTGATTATGAACAAGAAAAATCCACTATTTTAATACTCCTTCATCATGCTGTAGGCTACAAGCCGCCTGTGTTAGAGGACTGGCCAAAGAGACTCCACCAACCCCCAGTCAGTGTTCGTATGAGGAAGAGGAGAACGTTTGCAGATAAAGAGCTGGAGACTGTGATGCTGGAAAGAGAGCTGAGGCAAAGAGAGATGGAAGAGTTGCCTGTGCTCCTCCTCCAGGCTGTGGTGCCGTCCGCTGCCTCTCCGTATTTTTTCCCGCTGTCAGACCCAATCATGCCCACGTACATGCCTGTGTCCAAAAGCGGCCCTCATTTGACTGACTGTGATCTCCCTCACCATCAACACGCGCTTAAATCCAAGACTCTAGACACACTGACAGACAGCGTCTCTCTAAGGGTGTGTGAGAACTGGGATTTTTTCAATTCGATTTGGCCTCCACCACGCTGTTACAGCCCAAGCCCAGGCGTCAACATGGTTAAGAACATACCGGACAGCAGGTTTTCTGATATGTCTGTCAAACCAAAAAGTTTAGTTGTTGACACCATGTCAAAGCAAGACATTCCTCCCTCACCGAATATGCCAGACTTGCTGGTACAAGCTAAATCGCCCCACAAACGCTGGTCATTGGGCCACGAGGCCTCTGTTCACATGGACCGTATGGAGGGTGCAAATAAAGACCCCATCAAAAAAGCTGTAACACGGCCATTACCTTTTTCTGTGGAGGCATTGCTCATGAGATAAGAATATTTTTAAGGCTAACACTTTATAATAGGGTTCAGTATTTTAGCATAATGTATTACATTAATTTACATTTTTTTACACTGTTTATTAATGTTGTTTATTGTTAATATCTACATACACTAATACATTTTTAACAAGTTAGATATTGACATTACCTACTGTATTATGAATGAACGTTATGAATTAACAATGAACAGCATATCTGTAAAGTAACATGAATATAGATTATGAAATGCCGTTAAAAAGCTAACTTTTTGGTAAAGTGTGACCTTTTCAATTTATATTTGACTATAATTTATCTAGATTTACAGTAGCATTTACAGCTGAGCTTTTTTAAAACATAAATAATGTAATTTTCAAGCAAGCAGAGGAGCAACACTTTTTTAAATTGTCCACTCTTTCTCAAGTAGTGCTGAGAAATATGATTTATTTTACTGAATCTGTTCACTTGAACCTTTCATGTAAATGAACCTGTTCATTTGTCCTTGTGCACAAGTGTTTGTGTTCATCATTATATTTCCTATTCAGTTATATAATTACGATGTTTATAGTTTTATTACTTTCAATTAGTGTCAATTTTTATGCAAAGCTGAGTTTTTAGGTTTAAGGAATTAAAAGATTCAAGTTGTTGGGATGACTCAAAGAGTTTAACCCCTTAACTACTTAAAACGGACTAGCTTGTAGCTTGGCATGCAAGTTTTTAATGAAGCTTCGCCAACACTGCACTGAAACGTTAAATAATCAGTAACTTTCTTGTTTAATAAATACTTTAGATTAGAACACTTTTGATTCATTTCTAGCTAAAGTTGTTCAAATTATGTTTTTATAATCCTGTTTAAATCAATTATATGAAATTGTTAAAAGCACAGTATAGAATATACATGCATCTTACTAACTTTTATAGTTTATTCCCTCTTTTTCCAGTTCTCTGTTTCACAATATTTGAATTTTTGTTTTCTGTTTGAAAAACATTGTGATGTTTCTTTCTTGTACATGTATATAATCATGACTAACACTATTTTTTTAAATTATTCATATTTTTAAACTCCAAATATGAAAGTCTGATTTAAATGCATAGGTAGCTGAGGATCAAATGAAAGAGTGGTGGAAAAAAGATTAGTTTCTGTCTCTCTTCCTTTAATGTGAATTAATGATGTAGTTCATACGGTGGTTGGATTGAAGTGATGCCTGGTACATCTGTGTATTTAAGCTACAGGCTCCCACAAAGGTGCTTTGAACTGTTTCTGCGGTGTTCATAAAATATTTTTAATTTAAAGAAAACTAATGATGAAAAGGGCTCTCAGGCAGGAACCAACTCAAAGTGTAAAACTAAACGGGTGAGGAGAAAGACACATGTGCCTGAGGGTCCAGAAGCACAAAACCATTCTAATATGAGCTCAGGAGGACAAATTATTCAGTATGTTTTTCTGCTTTTTCTTTTTACATCTTAATCAGGAAGTTCATAAAAGTCTTATTCCTGTCAGTACTGTGTATTCAAGTGAATGTGTTGGCTTAGCAACATTGTGCAATATATTTGGGAGTGTATCGCTGTCCTGTAGACTGGTTTAGACAATGTGTATCCTCTCTTTTCTATCCTTTCTTTATTTTCCATTTCAGTTTTTGAGATATGGAAGCCTGATAGTTTTGACATCTCTGGACCGTGTGGCGTCAACATGTGTGATGGCATCATGCCCTCCTCTGTGTCTGTCTCTATATCTCAGCACATCTGCCAGTGCAGATAGGGGTTTACGTTAGGAGTCTTCCTGAGGAGGGAATCTCAGCCCTCTTGTGGTCCACTTAAAAAAACATGGCAAGAAGAGTGCAGAAGAACATTAGTGTTTTTAAATGATAATCATGATCTATATCGAAATCCTCAGTTACTTGAGATCATAGTAGTTGTGAAGAGTGCTTCCAAACAATGGCATACAGTATTAATCTTTTTTGTTACAAAATATATTTACTTTAAGAATTTAAAATGTACTTTAGTTGCTTAGTATATACACAAAATACACAAGATTATACACTACCATTTAAAAGTTTGGGGTTGGTATGGTTTTTATTGTGATTTTTAAAATGCAATTTCAAATAATTTTTTTCTGTTTTAATATATTTAAAAACAATTTATTATGCTGAATTTTCAGCAGACATTATGTCAGTCTTCAGTGTCACTCACGTAATCCTTTAGAAATTGTTCTAATATGCTGATTTGGTGCTTAAGAAACATTTTTTATTATTATCAGTATTAATATTTTTGTGAAAACCCTGATAAATGTTTTCAGGATTCTTTGATGAATAGAAATAATTTTTTTAAAGAAATCTTTTGTAACATTATAAATATCTTTACTGTTACTAAAAATCAATTTAATGCATCCTTGCTGTATAGTTTCATTTATTTATTTATTTTAAAAAAAAAAAACTATTACTGACCCCAATTTTTGAATGGTTTTGCATAGGCTACTTTAAGTAGGTATAGGAGCTAGGATACAGCATTTGTCTGAATTAGAATGTAATTTAAAGTACCCCTATTATGGATTTTTGAAAATTACCTTTCATGCAGTGTGTAACACAGCTCTAAGTGAATGAAAACATCCTGCAGAGTTTTAAATCTGAAAGTGCACCTTGTATAAAGTTATTGTCTCTCAAAACAAAGAGTCGACGCTGAATCATTGAAACGAGTCGTTTTTAAAACGAATCCCAAGCCTTTTCATGTTGACGTCAACATGAAATAGTAGCATACTGCCCGCCCACTTGTTGGTCTTTTCGCGTTGGTCTGAATGAAAATGCAAATTCATTCTTTGCCACTAGGTGCCGCTTTTGGAGCGGTAAAATAGCGGTTTCCCCGGTAATGCTATACACAAGGCAGCACTGTGCTCTCGCTGCTTTATCAGGCATTACAAGCATGATGAAATGAAAATGAGACCAATTGGACCAATCACGCAGATTAGCGTCATGCAAAGGAGGGGTTTGGAAAAATGAATCTTTGAACGAATGGTTTGGGAGTCGTTGAGCAAATAAGGTATAAATAAATGCATATTGTAAGGCAATGAAAGTGTTTTTTCACCTTGCATGCATGTCAACCTGTTATTGGAGACTCCCAAAACCAAAATATGAACCTTTCATAACCCATAATAGGGGCACTTTAATTTTAATAACAAATAACTAAATATAGAAGAGTGCAGATTTTAATATAGGCCTATATTATAATGTAACACTATATGAAGTATGTATGCATTCCACTCTCATCATGAAATAAACAACAATGTCTATGCCCATATTTGGGGTGTATGCACACTTATATGCGATACATGAACTTTTGGGCATGGCATTATAAAAGGGGAATGCATATTTCATGTAGGACTGCTAGCATGCAAGCATACTACATTACAGTTTACCAGTGGGCAAAATTGTTATTCTAAGGCAGCACCCCTGAACCCCTTTCATTCTAGGTTTATTTATTCTCACAGTCTGCTCTAGCATGAAGCCACCCTAACTTGTTTGTGTAATCGAGATATCAGCATATTCTTTCTCCTGACATGGTATCGACAACATTTAGTATCAAGGTCCAAGGGGGTTACTTTGATCCTAGTGCCAGCTCCCAACTCAAGCAGAATTTGCCAGATTGAGACCCTGCGCTTGGCATGCATAACCCTGAAAAACCCCTGCATACTCCACCGCTCTTGGGTTACACGGCTCCCCGCTTCCTCCAAACAGGGGGTGTCTCTTTCAGAGTGGGTGGGCTGGCCCTCAGCCGCTCACCTGCTGCGTCCAATAAAAAACTCTCTTGTGTCATGTGTCTTTGGCCTTGGGATAAACAGACAGTTTCCACAAGGCACAAAACTTTACAGTCTTGACTTCCAAGTAAGTCTTTGTTGTGGGTAACTATGAAGAATTCCAAAAAGCTTACACACAGTTTTAATATATTTAAAGATGTCTAATATATATTCTCTCGATTTCTCTACAAAATATCAAGTAAGACTTTGTTTCCGGCATGGAGGAATCTGCAAAACTACCTAAGCAGTTTCAAAGTACATCTCACCTTGGGATATGCATTTAATAATACACAAAATACTGAATATTTCAAGCCGTTCCAGCTTGTGAAAATCTGTTTTGCTTTTTCTCAGGTCTTTGCGGTTACAAATGCAGAAGTAACAGATTTTCGAGAGGATCTTTTTACACTATTCTGACTGTTTAGCTGAAAACAGAATCTCTCGAAACCTGTTACGAGATCATTTGCAGAATAAGCGATCTGCCAGCAACATGATACAAACTGATTTATTAACAAGAAAATCTGAGCTCTCTTACAATCAAAATGTTGTCTCTGTAAATTCAAAAACCAATCTCTCACCACATATATATATATATATATATATATATATGTGTGTTCAGACATGCTTTTTTCAGAGCACAACTGTGGGATTGAAATTTTACACACTTAAAACATTACTGTTGGGTGAAAAGGGTCCCTCCACTTCCATCATAGTTTTTTTCTCTCGTTTTGTGGCGTTCAGCTGGAGCCAACGCAGAACCTGTGCTGACTGCAGCAGCTGTGTAGCTATACTGTTACATTCTCCTGGGCCACTCAATTCCTAAAATCCACCTTTCCAATTCAACACAAAGCACAGACTCTCTTGAATGCTAAACTGCCAGAGCCATTACTCTGCATGATTCAAAATGCTCTGTCCATTAGCCTCCATTCAAACTCTCCCAACTCTTCAGGTTAGAACAATTTGTCATGCATTGAAAAATGTGGAATAAGTGGAAGAAGAAATTAGAAATTCAAATTAACCACTGGAAGACATTGAAAAAAGAATTATGGAGCTAATATTGGGTAAATGTTTGGTGACAAATCACTGCACCATTGTTTCTGTATTTCCTCATTATTTCTTCTACTAGAACCAGTCCAAAGAATAGTTAAAAGAAAGCTGTTCAAAATGTTACCAAATCATTTTTTTATTTAAAATTTTCTTCAAAAAAACAAAAAACAAAAAAATAATTAAATCAGTACTGTAGCATTAAAACAACATTAGCTTAATTGAAATTAATGTTTTTATTATTATTTACTTGTGAATTTTTAAGTTTTCCTGGCCACTCTGTTCCATACAATGGAAAACAATTAGGAATGGGATTGTGAAACTATTATAAAAGTGGTCCAACAAACATGATATGGTGCTATTTTTTGCTTCGATTCTAGATGTCATTCACTTTCATTACATAAAAAAGAGTGGCCAGGATTTTGACCTAAAACTAGAAATTCATACCTAATTTTGCAATGTGAATTTTTTTTTTTTTAAATGTGACAAACTTCTGATTTATTAACAACTATTGGTAAATAACTAAGAATAACAAAGTGCATTCATGTGTATGATAAGAAATTAAAATAATACAATAACAATTGCCTATTTGAACTTAACTGCTCCCCAAATTAACATGGTGCTTTTTAAGGCTACATTGATGCAATCCATTGAATTGGTATAACATTATTTCTGAAAATATATTCATTATTTCATTTTTTTATTATCCATTCTTATTCATGTTGATTGTTTCAAACATTTGTGGTCTATTCTAGGCTCACAAATAGCAAAGTGTCCATGTGCCGGTTAAGTGTTTTAGCAGATAACAACTGCCCTCCTTCAAGGATACACTTGCATCGACATCTTGGGGGTTTAATGCAGTAGGTAGTATATAGATGAAAACAAGCGTAATCCCAACCCTGTGAAACCATTAACATGGTATTTACCCTCCTTATTTCTGGTTGGCCTTTAAGTATATAACCTAAACCACTGGACGGCCATAATACCCCAGAACCCAGGAAAGCCAATCCACCCCTGCGTATTATGTGGTCACTGCACCATAAAAATGGCATTCAGAAGTATTGGCACCTACTTATACATGATTAATTGCACTAGCATCGGACTCCGGTGGAGAAGAGGAAGGGTTATCTACACATAAACCTTTACTGATGATGCTGGGTAAAAATGTGGGCAGCAGAAGGATGTGGGAGGTTGAGAAATGACAGCGGCTTGGCACAAAGAAAGAGTGAGAAAACCAAGAGGCAGTTAGAGGAAAGAACGTACATGTGGAGAGAGATACAGAGCAAGAAAGGCAGCAAGAGACAGACTGAGAAGGCAACAGATGGATAGACAGACAGTGAGTGAGAGCTGTGTTGAGTTGGCAGAATGAAGGAGCGGAGAGATGGTGTGATAAAGCAGAGAAACCCTGTATTCACTGCAGCTGTACAGATGGCTCACCTGCCAAGAACAACACCATGTTTAAGGGCTATTTATTCTAACTGGATTACTATTACAGACACCACAATCCATGCTGTGAATTCTGAGAGTAACGGAAACCACAGGGTGGATTAAGGGATGCGATTCATTCTAATAGTTCTGGATATATATGGCAATCTTATATAGCAATGTCTGGTGTTTACGGCATATAGTTATGGAATCCAATCACACAGTCACACATTTCTTCTCTAAATGATTATTTATAAACTTAGCAAAAGAGAAAATGTTAAACCAACAAATCAGACCAAATAAATGTAATGCAGATATACAGAATCTTGTATGTTAAAGGCACTACATTACATTAACAGGTTTGTGCATAAAGTATTAACCATAATTAATATAGGCCCTCTCTTTAATATAATCTATAAAGTATACAGTCACATAAAAAATAATGAAACAAAAAATGACATTGCTTGATTGTAATGAAAGGGTCATTACAATCAAGCAATGTCTTTTTTTTTTTTTTTTTTGGTTTAATTATTTCTTATTTTTTACCCGTTTCTGGCATGGTTGCTCTATGAAATTGTGGATTTGTAATGGGAATTAGGGTTTAGTTTATACATATAAAATCTCTAATGTTACTTTGAGTTTATTAAGTGAATCAAATGTTGATTCAGTAACCACTCAAAGTCAAACCAATTTTATAAGAATGGTTTGTTCATGAACAAGCACTAAAAAGGAACGGATCATACAGGTATGTATCATTTGTTTGTGAATTGGGCTACGCCTGTTGTATTTGTCCTTGTTTGTTTTGCGTGCAGCCCACGAGAACAACTTAGGCATAATAGTAAGACATGTTTTCTTACCATTATTTTGCATCTTTTTATTCCATCACGTTCGATTCAAACTGCAAGCTCACACTGCCGGTGAATTGTTTCTTTACTAGTGTTGGGCAGTAACTAGTTACTAGTAACTAGTTACAGTAATAATATTACTTTTTGCAGTAACTAGTGGTGTAACTAATTACTAATACAATTTCAGTAATAATATTACAGTTACCATGCATAAAACAGCTAGTTACTTAGTTACTTTTGATGTCTCAACCCCTACTGATTTGAAGTCCAACAATCCAATGCATTTATTTTCATAATTGTCATGACTTCCAAGTCACCAGTGCAGCAGGCAAGCTTGGAATATAGAAAAGCGTACATTTAGTGGCTGGAAATATTGCCATTTCATTGATTTTGTCAGGAGAAAAGATGATCTGAACACTGATGTGTAAGTTGTGGCATTATGGAAGTTGTGGAATTAATTTACTCTGGCATTACATGGCTTGCCCACCCACATACCTCTGATCCCGATATATAGTGAATTACTATAAGTAAAAATTGAATTAAAAAGAAAACAAAACATTTCCTTATGAACCTATTGTCACGTTACTGTGAATGAATAGACGAAGAGGATGAAGATGAAAGCATGCGGGTTACTTTCTGCCAATGATAAACATGACAGCAAAAGATAATGCTAAACTTGCTATAAAAATTACAGTGAAAATTAATGAATTAATAAAGCAATAGGGACAAAATTATCCATGATAAAAAAGTGGCTATACCAAACTTTCACATACTGATAGTTCCAAGTAAAGTTTACATGTGGCTTGAAGAACAACAGTATTTGCATATCACTCAAAATAATATTTAGGCCTAAATTTAAGGCCTAAAAAAAATTAATTTATTATTTTGAGTGTACCTTACACTTTCCTTGTAGGCCTGCATCTCAAACCACCAGGTGATCTGTCTCAAATGTGTCTTGGAGGGTATTTAAATTGGGTTGTTTCATGACTGGACAGCTGATTAGTAAAAATGCATGCAGTGGCTTAGTATAAATAATCCTTGAATTAAATAAGTCAAACTTTCCTACTACATACCAATCATTCAAAGACCACTCTACATTCATTAACTGTCAAATCACTGTAAAACTAGTGAAAAACACATACTCTACCAGAGCTGCTGCTGGTTCATGCCATAATAATGGAATAGAGTCAAAACAGAGAGTCTCTTTATATGAATGAGCCTTCGAGTCAATATTGCCTTTTCCTCCGCAGCTCACGCACTAGCTTCCATTGCTAGCTAACATTTGGCCTGGAGCTATTCACCTGTATCTCGTACCTCAGGCTAAACTCACCAACCTCGCCATTGCCCTCCCCTCACATTTTTTACGACTGCGGCTTCCTCTCCCCCCAGGCTGTTGATGGCTTCTACCCCAGCAGAACATTTTGCCTGTAACACAAACCCTTCTGTCTTGTGTTTTTACTTCAAACAAAGCTATTAATCACCTTAATTGCCCTCAATTAACCTGCGCCACCAGATGCTCTCGGCACGTCAAACCCTGAACTGTTCCAGCCAGCCAAACAGAACATAAATCAATGAGCAGAGCAATTTGCACCAGCAATTCCACATAATGTTTGCGGAAGCTGAATAACAAAACATTAACAACGTGGAAACAGGCACCTGGGGGACAGTCTATTTGCCACAAGGGAAGGTGATGAAATGAATAGAGATGGAATGGCAGAAATGAGAAGAGAGCGTTCTCTAAGTCGGGATAGGAAAGATTTTACCCTCCCTGTCCCAAGTGGCACATGGAAGTTTACTGTGCTCCTAGCAGCTCTGACCAACACAACTTTACCAGGTTTCACGCACTGGGGTACTGCCAAATGTTTGAAATCTTAGACCAAAGTACTTGCTTTGAACATGCTCTTACACATGGGTCTATCTTGTTTCACTGTTACGAAGCCTAAAACATTCTGGTCATGACTGGATTGTTGACAGGTGCGACAAGTCAGGCTCTTATCTATGGTGAAAGAATTGATGCCATTGTGACATTTATGACACTGTATCTGATTTCAGTGAAGGAAAAAAATATTAAAAAACCAACCAATTTGCATATTAAAATGGGCTATTCTGCCAATAATACAGAATAAAAGAATCAAATGTGACCCTGGACCACAAAACCAGTCATAAGGGTAAATTTTACAGTATATATCATCTGAAAGCTGAATAAATAAGCTTACCATTGATGCATGGTTTGTTAGGATAGGACAATATTTGGCCGAGATACAACTATTTAATAATCAGGAATCTGAGATTTAAAAAAAACCTAAATATTGAGAAAATTGCCATTAGATTTGTCCAAATGAAGTTCTTAGCAATGCATATTACTAATCAAAAATCAAGTTTTAATATATTTACAGTATAGAAAAATCTATAATTTTGACCCATACAATGTATTTTTGGCTACTGCTACAAATATGCCCATGCGATTTAAGACTGGTTTTGTGGTCCAGGGTCACAAATAACTACTAGAACCTAGTATATGTAAATTACAAAAACAATATGTTTCCATTTGAATGTGCATACATCACAGAAACACATTGAGGAAATGTTTCTCTTGACCATTGAGGAAATCGCCTCTCTTGACCCGTGTGTGATGACAGATATATGTGAGGGGAACTTGAGTGTAACCAAAAGCTGTTTCTTAGATGGATCATTTCCACACAAATGGAACCTTGTTTGTTTAAGCATTGTCAAAATGTCATTATTTGGGCTAACAAGTATTCAGGTAACCCACTGAATACACACACAATGACTTTAGTATGTAGTATATTGATGGGAGATTTTAGTGTTCCGGTGTATGTTCATGTGAGGAAATTCTCAGTAGCTAAAAATTTAAAATGAAATGCTTTCTATTCATAAAAGAATAATGAAAATGTAACAGCCCACCACCCCCACCCCAAAAAAAGAGCAGCAAAATTGTTTCCAAATTTAATAATAATAAACGTTTCTTGACCACCAAATCAGCATTTAATGATTTCTAAAGGATCATGTGACACTGAAGAATGAAGTAATGGCTGCTGAAAATTCAGTTTTGCCATCACATGAAAAAAAAATCATATTTTCATAGAAAATGGGTCAAATAAAATAACCATTAATAATAAGTAGACCCTTAATTTTAAACTTTTAACTTTGATTACAGTAAATCTGAAAGAATCCTACTTATTACATGGCTACTTTCAAATAAATAAAATAACATATTGTTCAAGTTGACATTATTATATTAGAATAAATAAATTGTGATTAGATATACAAAATAAAAAGAGAGAGAGAGAGAGAGAGAGAGGTTGAAAAGCAAGCATGCGTGAAAGTGTCACAGTGGCTAAAGCCCTATTGTAAGCTATATTTTGGATTCTCATAGAGTATGTGGGTTTTAGGCTTTGATGTGACCATGTAGCAGGGTTTAGCTGCTATGAAAGAAGGCCAAGCCCACTTGATCTGCCTCTTCAGCGCATTGTGCAGGGATCAAGGTCTCATTACAAGGTTTCCCCAATGTAGCTACCACCCTCTGACCAGGCAGTGAACCAGCACAAATCAGCCACGCGTGGTATTCTGATAAGAGTATGATGTGTGCTATATAGAGCTAAGGTACTCAGTCAAAAATAATCATGCATTCTTTGTGGACACTGGCTGCTAGTGCAACTGTCATTTACTGCAATTTAAAGTAAAAGTTTTGAATGCGAATTATGTGTCATCATTATTTTCTTAAAAAGAGACAAAACAACTCAAAACAACCTGCTGAAGATCTTCATCCTTGAAATTATGTAAATGATTACTAATTTAAGCACAAAAATTGTTGAAATATTTCCTTCGAATGTTTAGTCTCACGCCATTAACATTCCAAGAGATCAGCCTGTAGACAAGCACTGCTCCCATTTCTGGATGAACACTTTTCCCTGTTAAAATAATGGATGGTTTTGCTTACACATTCATGCAGCCTAAGTAGACATGTCATCATTTGATAGAGACCCTGAAGGTCTGAGCACCATTATTTTTCTCCTTCACTGGTTAAATAAGGTTCCATCCATGCAGCTCTCACTCAGTCAAGCTCTCAAACACTTAACTGTAATTTGTTTTGGTCAGGGACATTGTAAAAGCCTGGGAATTACCCAGGCTCAACATGCCATCAGTTACACAGAAAGGAAGAATAAGAAAAATTTCTAGCAATCTCTGAGAGATATTTCAGAGACATTTGAACAGCAAAATATGTTGATGATGAAATAATGCTTGTTTATGTATCCTTTCAGGAAGTATTTGCAGTCCCTTTCATCTTTGGCATGGACTTGCACTCAGTGTGCATATCAGATGTAATAAAAAAAAAGACCAAAATATATTCAGGAAAAATATCAAGTCTAAGACATGGTTTCTGAAAAGAGCTTGGCCTGTAAGCACACAGGGATGCCCAGAGGAGGGGAAATGAAGTCTTAGTGAGCACAAACTCTTACACTTCTGTCAAATAGTGGTTTTAT
Organism: Tor tambroides; assembly: GCA_021397915.2. Taxonomy (NCBI): domain Eukaryota; kingdom Metazoa; phylum Chordata; class Actinopteri; order Cypriniformes; family Cyprinidae; genus Tor; species Tor tambroides. The sequence goes on from JAFVLL020031611.1 coordinate 44,998, forward strand.
TGAAGTTTATTTTCAGAGGCTTTACACAGACCAACATTCCACCATCAGTGGTTGAAAAAATGATGGTGTTTAACATTGCCGTGGCTTGGCCAAGCTATCATTTTTATATGCGTAATTATTTTGATTTCCTGAGGCAGATCATTTTGCACTTCTCTGCTATTTGCTTTTGGCACTTGAGATGAGTTCAAACGAGTGGTGAGGTGTTTATTTTTAGTTTCCCTTTACAATGAATTGGACAGGTTTAGTCCCCTGACTTCCATTATACCATTAGATGTATATCATTTTGACAGAGAACTTAAAGGAACAGTTCACCTAAAAATGAAAACTTGTGAAAATTTTCTTCCCTTCAAGACATCCAAGATGTAGATGAGTTTATTTCTTAATTGGAACAGGTTTGAAAAAATGTATCATTATATCACACGCAATGAATCCAAATAGCTGATAAAAACATCACAATAATCCACAAGTAATCCTCACGACTCAAGTCCATCAATTAATGTTTTATGAAGCAAAGAGCTGTGTATTTGTAATAAATCCATCAAGAGTAATAATAAATCCATCAAACAAGTACTTTATATCCATATTATTCCTTTCTCCAGTGAAAAAGTCATCTTCTCTGAATCAAGAGAGAAATATGTGCAGAGCAAACAGTTCAAAATGGTTTTAAACAAATATGTGTGTGGATTTTGATGTGAGAGGACAACAGGGTATAAACTTTAAGTGCAGTAAGCATCATTATCTATTATGGAGTGGTATTTTAGCCAGAAGCAATGGTTTAAAGTTAAAACACCTTATTAATAGTCTATTTCTTATAACCCGAATTCCGGAAATGTTGGAATATTTTTTAAATTTGAATAAAATGAAAACTTATAGAATTTCAAATCACATGGGCCAATATTTTATTCACAATAGAACATAGATAACATAACAAATGTTTAAAATTAGAAATTTTACAATTTTATGCACAAAATGAGCTCATTTCTAATTTGATGCCTGCTACAGGTCTCAAAATAGTTGGGATGGGGGCATGTTTACCATGGTGTAGCATCTCCTCTTCTTTTTAAAACAATTTGAAGACGTCTGGGCATCGAGGTTATGAGTTTCTGGAGTTTTGGTGTTGGAATTTGGTCCCATTGTTGCCTGATATAGGTTTCCAGCTGCTGAAGAGTTCGTGGTCGTCTTTGACATATTTTTCATTTAATGATGCACCAAATGTTCTCTATAGGTGAAAGATCTGAACTGCAGGCAGGCCAATTCAGCACCCGGACTCTTCTACTATGAAGCCATGCTGTTGTAATAGCTGCAGTATATGGTTTTGCATTGTCCTGCTGAAATACACGTCATCTGGAGGGGAGCATATGTTGCTCTAAAACCTTTATATACCTTTCAGCATTCATAGTCTCTTCCGAAACATGCAAGCTGCCCAAACCGTATGCACTTATGCACCCCCATACCATCAGAGATGCTGGCTTTTGAACTGAACAATGATAACACGCTGGAAGGTCTCCCTCCTCTTTAGCCCAGAGGACATTGTGTCCGTGATTTCCAACAAGAATGTCAAATTTGGACACGTCTGACCATAGAAGACTTTTCTACTTTGAAACAGTCCATTTTAAATGAGTCTTGGCCCACAGGACAACAGGCTTCTGGACCATGTTCACATTGGCGGCCTCGGAACGTTGTTTTTAAAGTATTCCATCATTTTTTTACGGACTCTTTCACAGATTGGAGAGCCCCTGCCCATCTTTAATTCTGAGAGACTCTGCCTCTAAGACATCCCTTTTATAGCTAATCATGTTACAGACCTGATGTCAATTAACTTAATTAGTTGCTAGATGTTCTCCCAGCTGAATCTTTTCAAAATTTCTCCATTTAAACATTTGTTATATTCTCTATGTTTTACTGTGAATAAAATATTGGCTTATGTGATTTTAAAGTCTTTTAGTTTTCATTTTATTCAAATTTAAAAAAACGTCCCAACATTTCTGGAATTTGGGTTGTACAAACATAACACTTTTGTGATGTTTTTTTCAGCTGTTTGAACTCTCATTCTGGTGGCAGCCATTCACTGCAGAGGATCCAAATTTCTAAATTCTAAATTTAAGTAAAATAAGTTCTAAATTTCTCCAAATCTTTTCCGATGAAGAAACAAACTCATTTACATCTTGGATGGCCTGAGTATAAGTACATTTTCTGTAAATTTTAATCTTCGGGTGACTTCGGGACTATTCCTTTAAGAAGCTTTTATTTCCAACTCCGACAATTCTTACACAATGCTTCACACAGTCCTATTGATATCATCAATTAAAACATGATTAATAAACGGTAGTGCTGAATAAAATCACAGATTGGATTTCTCTTTTTATATAAGATAAAAATGACAGAAATTAAGAGCCGTTTGATATCATTCACATCGCTCATAGACCCCTCCTGCCAGAATGCAGTTATGGTATCACACAATCACAGTTGCTGCCGTGTAATCAATATGGTTGACACACTAGTACTCCATTCCCATAACACACAGTCTGTGGTGTGTGTGTGTGTGTGTGTGTGTGTGTGTGTGTGTGTTTGTGTGTGTGTGTGTTTGTGTGTGCTTTGCTTTATGCATGTGCATTTATATATTTCTCTCCAGGGGTTTTGCCCTCAAGCTAAATCTAGCATTGTTTTTATTAACTTAAGCATTGACAATGTCAATAACTCTAGACCATTTCAACTTGCCATGTGTTTAATCTAAAATAAAAATTGGAAATTGGAAATAAAGCAAGCGGAAAATTAAAACAATTATTTGTTATTGATTCCATCACCTTGTAAAACCAAGCCTGTGGCAAAACAGAATTGTACAAGTGATTAAATGGGATTGTTTGTTCCGTATCTCAGTGTTGGACCTAAATTAATCTTTGGCTTTGCTGATATGGAGAATATTGTATGGACTCGTTCCTGGATGTTGGCTGGTTTATCAGACTCTCACAAATGGAATCTAATCTGGTGTTTCTCAGTGCTTCACTCTGTGAGGGGGCCCTTGTGTTGATGACACCCTGATTGTCAGTATGCGTGTCAGCTTCGACGTCTGCATACACACATAGAACTGAGCATTTGTCTCTGTTTCGTCACTGCTCTAGTCCTACCTTGACTGATGTGCGTCTTTGTTTGGAATACTAGATCTTTCTACCTGTTGATGTGTGTTGATGTTATCAGAGTAAATCTCCCAAAGAGAAGAAAACCTCACATCTCCACAGAGTGAAAAGATATGTAACAATGGTTGCTCTAAACTTTCATTTGGTTCAGAGGAAATAGGCAAACATTTTTTTTTTTGTTTTGTTTTGTTGTTTTTTTCTCGCAAATCATGATATCTGTTGAAGTGAAAAGATAGAGAAGTCTATGTAGACCAAGCTACGCTGTGTTCAAGACCGTTAACTTGTACAAGAAAATAAAAATAATTAAAAATGACATAACCATCAATAGTAGAAAATAAATAAATAAATTCATATTTTTCAATCGCTTAATATTCTTTTAATATTCTCTAAACTGCAAGTTAAATTGTCACAACTGTTTTATAAGACATCACAACTTTATTACATCACAATTAATTTTTTTTCAGCCATGTTTAATCACATTACTGTTTTCTAGTTTGCACTGGCATCCTATATTGTAGAATTTTATGGTGGCATGTTCCAAATTCATCAAGGGAAATATAAAAAAAACTTGTGATATTGTGCTCATTTGAAAGACACAATCTTCAGTAGACTGTATAGATTACCTTGAATATTTGCAAGGTTATTTTTATTCATGCAAACCATCAGAGCCTTAGTGTGAGTCATTTATGATCTTAAACATGTATGTGCACCCACTTACCAGCTCAGTCTCTCTCACACACATTGAAGTATGTGCTGATTAGTTCCTCAGGGTGACAGTGGAAAGTAGAGGAGCCTGGAGTGACGACATAAGGGAGCTCTGTGTTTCATAAGTGCCTAATACTGCCAGAGGGAATGTCAAATTGCATCAGCATGTACCACGAAGACCTGCAGTTAGTATGAAACCAGTTAGCTTCAGTTTGCCTTTGTGTGGAAGCTAGCACCTTGATGGGAGTGAAAAGAACCACAAGAGCCAAAGAAATCCCCTAAGAGCAAAGTTTTGTTGAGCAGATGAACAAAGACTCTGATTGGTTTCACAAGAGGATTCAATGTGCATTGCAATTTTTGCAGCAGATGTCAACAAATATCATTCGACCAGGAAGATTTTAAAATGAGTGGTTCATTTATTAATTTGTACACCTTTAACTTCATGTCTGGACATACAAACCAGAAGACAAAAGACAATGAGTGCAGTGCTGAAAAGAGGCAGGGCTAAACAAAGTCTATAAGTCAGTGTTTTTGAACGAATCAGTCGAGTGAATTATTCAGTGACTCACTTATAAAGAGACACTTGCACTGCGTCTAAACTGCATACTATCTAGTAAGGACTGTATTTGGTTTGAAACTTACTTCACAACCATTAAAAAGCATGTTCATATAGTATGAATATGAGCAGTATGAATGAAAGTTGTTGCTTCACATTTATAAATACTCTCCCGTCGTCCGTCCAATGCGCACTTTATAATCTCAGCAGAAGTAACAAGTCATCCGGATACTTTATGCCTATTGTTTTGTAAGTGAATTCAGACATACTATTTTTTTTCACATTCTATATAGTATAGAAGTAGGCATATTCAGACACAGTATTGTTTAGTTTCTTTATTAATTGGTTGAGTGAATGATTCAATGACTCACTAATGAAGACAATTCACTTGTTTTGTTCATGAAATAATTTTTTGAACAAATCAAATAAATGAGTCGGTGTCTCATTTTCTGCCACCCCCTGGTGTAACTATGTAATCTGCAGAAAAATCCATTGAAAAATGCCCACTGCTATAGCCTGACTACGTCAGACTTCGTACTTCCGCTCAATTTCAGTTTGCTTCTGTACTCAGTCTGATATAGCAAACCAGCTCCCAGATTATCTCCGGCTCCGCACCAGCCGTCCAACAAACGAACAGAGGGTGGGCTGAGAGCCGTGACATAGACGCTAAGTGCCGAATTTAAGATTGTAGTTTAGGTTAGGGAAATCTAAAACGACAGCGGACGTGGAGACACGGGATGCTATTCACTCTGTTGTGGAGAATATTCCCGGCATTTGCCAACTGAAGCCCGAACAAGAAGAGTATTTGGTTCACATTTTGAATGGAGGTGATGTTGTGGCCCTACTCCCGACAGGTTTTGGGAAAAGTTTAATTTATCAACTGTTACCGATCGCCAGCGAGAAACTGGGGAGGCCAAAGTCCGGCAAGGTGATAATTGTGATTGTGATTGTGATTCACATATTCTGCAAAAGTCGTTCACAGCCATCTACACTCCGGTATTTCGCTCGATGGTTTTGTTTTCGCCACATACCTGTGTTTACAGCGGAAGTTCGAGGCGGCTGAGCCAGCACATAACATACGTCACAACCAAACGTTATGTGATTGGTTACGGGTACACCAGTGATTTTAAACTTCAGACAAGCGAAGTTTAATCAATCCAGTCATTTTACTAATGAGATAAGCCAGCGGTCAGCATCCTTTACTTTTACTTTACTTTACTTTACTTTTAGTCATTTAGCAGACGCTTTTATCCAAAGCAACTTAAATAAGAAAAAGTAACAAACTAAAAGTCAAAACTCTGTAAATACTATATAAACACACACATTTAAGAAAATAAAGAAATTAAATAAAAATGAAAAATGCATACAACATTTCAAAAACTAAACATTTAAATGAAAACAAAAAAGTAAAGCTGAAAACAATTTAAAATATTAAAACAACAAAAGGTATGAGTATAATAATGCTTCTAACATAACACTAAGCCAAACACCAAAAACAACTACATGTGTATGTACAGCCACACACATATACATATACATACATATAAAAATAAATGCAATATATATATTATTTCATTTCCATGTAGTATGAAGTACTAAAATAACTAAAATTAAATAAAACTATAACTTAATAAACAACCAATACAGACATCAATACTGAGCCAAACATACTTGTTTTAAAAACAGCAACAACAACTTACTAACACATAGTAAGAAATGGTTATAAAAACTGAAACAGAAGTGAAACAAGTAGTAGGAAAGAGGAAAAATTAAAGTGATACTTATTGCATCCTCTTGAATTTGTGCAGTAATTTATAATTTATAGGTAAATCGAATAAAACAAATAACAGTTAATTTTCTTACTTCAGGGTTGTTTCGTTTAGAAAACATTTTTGAGGTGGCTCAGGCTGATGGACCACCACTGCAGGAGTTCCTGCTACTAAGGAGTACAAAGGACTTGAGAAAAGTTTCAAGAGTGATCCACTTTACACAAGAACCTCTACATCATGCCAGACCACACATCCCCTTTACCTCGAAGCCACTGACTTTGTTTTGAGCACAGGCACAACGATTAAGATAAACACACCAACAAGACCCCACTCTGAGTATGAAGAAGTGTAAGGTGGTAGTCAACATGTCTGAACAAACCAGAGGCACTTGAGCAAAGTGTTTCAATAAGTGGAGGCTTCACTTAGCGTAACCTGATCACCATTTGGGCTCCATGGGAATGACAGGCAGTGATTGGCATCACCTCTGTGGTGCAGACGTTGCTGTTTTAACACTGGATAAGGACAGAGGAGAGGAGCCTTTGCGCTCTTATCTGTGCATACTGCATGTGGAGTCGCCACCTCAGTTTGAGATCAGTCTAGCTGTGTCTCTAGCTGTAGCTCCTTCTGAGAACAGACCAGAACAACCCCACACGTTCACATCAGTAACATGTTTAGCATGGCTCACGCCTGGGCATGCATAGGTCTGAACTGTTTTATACTGCCGCTGACCCTGGAAACAGCATGGTAAGGGTTTGAAGAGACCCTAAACACTGATGATCGGTAATCACTTAGAGGAGCATCTCATTAGTACTTGTGTTTAAAAGCATATAGGAGAAAGATTGGGGCTAGCTGTTGCACTTTTTATCCCATCTCAACTCAGCTTTACTTCTAGAGCACTTTAAAAAGTCACAGTGGTTTCAGGTACCATAGTGTTGTACGTAAAAATAATCACATACATCAGGTCAAAACACAACTAATACAATACAAATACAATTTACAATACATTATTAAAAACTAAGGAAAATAAATGAGTTTTTAAAGCACTGTTACACTTTGTACTCCAGTCCATATTTATGTTTAATATTATCCAAATGATTATTTTTGAAATTGCAATAGTAAGCTATTTTATGAGTATATTATTTACAAACTGACATTGTATTGTTCATATACTTTGTATATACAGTATAAACGCTTTTTATTAAGATTTTTACATTTCAAAAGATTTTTTAAAGAATCTCTTATGCTCACCAAGGTTGCATATATATAAAATGCAAAATAGAAAGATTGCTGTAAGAAAAATTTTGTTGTAATATTTCAATATTCTCAATTTCTATTCCCACACACACTCACCTATACTGTTCAGTGAATTAAATTGAGTTAGCCAGGGGGGAAAAATGATTATTATTATGATTATTATGTAAGAGACTACCAAAAACGAACCGATCCCATTTCAATGTAATTGCCAGACAGAGAGTAAAGTGTTAGCAGCACTGCCAGGTGTGAAGTGTGATAATTATGTACTAGCAAACTGGCAGAAACTGGCCCAGGACCAGAGCTCCTTCTAAGGCTTTCTAATGACATTTCAGCATACTCTTTTGGTGGCCTGGAAAGAGCTAGTCAGCAAACCAACACACTGAATTTATTTCTAAAATTGAGACTCAAAATAAGGTAGTCTCTCATATCTATGAAAACTATGTGTTGTGTTATTGACTGTCCTTTTTCTAACAAATTAGCACCAGAAAACCTTGAATTTTCTAAATAGCATTATTTAGCCTGTGATGAAAGGATATGTCATAATTCAGTGACATTATAGCCCTGTTGCTCATATGTCGGTGTGGAATTTCCCTGTAAAACCCAGGGGCCGTCTGCAAATGAAACTGGTACTGAACTAGTTGTTGAGCTTTCACCTAGTTTCAGTCCTCCATCATTCAACTCATGGCAACTGATTACATTAACAAAATGACTTTAAAATCTCCTCCTTTCACCTGTCTCTTTTAGATTGCCATGTATGATAAAGGGATTAAAGATGTATGATTTATTCTGATTAATATGATGGACAGGCCATAGCTGTCTGGGACACATTTAGCCTCTGAAGTAAAGAGTTCGTTGTAAAGGTTTAATGGGATGTCTATGAGTCTCTTTGAACTTAATGAGCCCATCAGTCTCAATTTGATGGCTGACAGCTACTGTGCTACAGTAAGTGCTTGCAGTGGTCTTCTTGTATTTGACTCATTATGTTAAGATAATATAAAATTATCAGATTTTTCAAGAAACAAAAACACTACTCTTTTGAGTAGTGATTGCCAGTTGTACAGTTTCAAGTAAAAAGTTTTTGTCTTGTTTTCCAGTAAAAATATCTAAGCACTGATAAGATCAATGTACTTGTTTTCAGAGAATATATCCTGAATTTTATTTATTTCTTTTACCCATTGGAAATAATGTGTTATCTTGTTAAGTGATATATGCTTAAAAAACAAAAAAACAATGGCAACATAAGATATTTTTATATTATTTTTTTAATGTATATGTGATATTTTAAAATTATTACAGTAATGTTTTATATATTTTATTTTACTATTTTATGTTTTGTCTGTTGTGTAGTTGATTGTATAGAATTTTTCATTTTGTCAGTTAAGAATTTTCAGCCACTTCCTGCATTCCAGGGAAACAAGTGGAAAAATGGCCTGATGATAACATTGATCCTGGGCTTTGGACTGGTTCCTCCTCAATATCTGTCATACTCACAGGACACCCAAACACAGCCTCTTTACTCACACCACCTACTCTGGACATAAGCCCAAACAGGCCCAACTCCCAAATGATACTTTGCAAACACAACCTGGGCTCTCTGAAGAAACCCAATCCCTCTTTTGTCGCCAAGTAGTAAGTGGTAGTTGAAGACAGATCTGACATTTAGCTGGCTCATCACCTTGTGAAGGAGGGACCGCCTGTTCTGATTTCTGCTTTTTCTTAAGACAGATGAGGCGGTTTATTTAACATAGCCTGGTCTTATTCCAAGGGAATTCATCTTTAAAATACATATATAAAAAAAACTGAGATAAGATACACTGAAAAAAAAATGTAGTGTATAGTTTACTTTTTAATCAATTTTCATTCAGAAATTGCAAATAAATGTTACTATTTTTTTCCAAGGAAACAGCAAGTAACATTGAATTGAACATTAAATTTTGAACTAGAACAACTGAAATATTAGTATTTAAATAACAGTATTTTCTTGTAAAGTATTTCAATAATCTTTTTCATTTACAGTACTATTTGTTTTTTAAAGTGTAGCTAGATAGATAGATAGATAGATAGATAGATAGATAGATAGATAGATAGATAGATAGAGAAAACAGCAAGTTACATTAAATTAAACATGAAATTTTAAAATGTAACAATATTGAAATTTAAATAATGGTAGCGTACTTCAGTAATCTTTTTCATTTACTACTTTGAAAAACTTTTTGTTTTTTTACTACGTTTGTTTTACTACATTTACTACTTTTTTACATTTTGTTTGTATTCATTTCAGCAATATAACATACTATTTTTGGATACATTTTTGTCAGTACTAATATTTATATGGTTAAAACTTTATGGATCTGTTGTGACTTTTTTGCTGTGAGCAAATGTGTCTAAATGTGTGTCTAAATATGGTATTCATATGATATAACAGTATGCACAACAGTAATCTGATACTCTTTTTTTATTTAAAACTTTGAAAAATGATTTTTTACAGTATACGAATGACTGAAAACTGATGTCAAAGCTTCCTATAAAATTCCTAATAAAACTACAGGCACTATGATCATGCTTAGTCTGCCATATACTGTGTCCACTGACATTTACCACCATCAAAATCCCATTAAGACACTGCTGTCTGATAAGGAGTCTTAATGAGTGAACTTTGGAAACGCTCTCACGCAGAAGACAGAGCACAGCAGCCACAGAGAGCCTGCTATAGTTAATCAAATGCTGTTTAAGTAATCAAAGTAACTCAGTCTGCAGTTCTTTCCCCTCTCTCACCTGTCAGGACTGCTCAGATCCCACTCATGACGAATTCCATTGTGGATCCCCATGTGATTGATCCTTTTCCCAAACAAAAGCCACTCGAGAAAAGAATGTGAGGCAAGCAGCAAGCTGTTTCTGTATTTGTCTTACGCTCTCTTTATTCCTCTGGACATCCTCTTAGGAATGAACAAAGTGACAGTTACAGTAATAACACTTGTTATATAAGGCCAAGGGGATAGAGGTAATGCAGGAACACATGTTTTATGTGACATACTCGCTGAAATTGCTAACAAAGAGAAGTGTGTGTGTTTCTATGTTTAGCTGTCTGTGTGTGATGACAGAAGAGAAGTCACTTGATAAGCTTGTGAAGACCAGACAGTATTTTCGCCAATCAGATAACAGAACACATCAAATGCCAGTGTAAGTTAATGCAATTAATTTAACAAATGTCAAACTAATAACTGCAAGCGGTCCTGTTACAAAACAAACTTGAACTTGCATGAAGATGTTCTTGTTGAAGTTCTTGTAAAGATGAATTTTTTAGTACTCATTAAACAACAGATCTGACTCAACATAACTGAATGCCTGAAGAAAATCTAATAAGTAAACTTTGATATGAGTCATGGTGTTAGCAAATATCAAGCAAAGCAAGCTATGTGACAATAGAAATATTGTATAGATTTTTATTAGACAAAAGTAACAAAATAAAAATAAATAAAAGTTGCATAAGACATGTTTACAAGTTTTGCAAAGGTTGAATATATTTAGTGTATAAGGGAAATATTATTATTGTGAAAATGTTGATTTTTTGTTGTTGTTTTTGTTGTAAAAAAAAATTGTACAGTTGACCTGCTCTCTTGATTGCTCAAGACAAACTTCTCCTTATGGAAACAATAAAGGATGAATGGATGGATGGATGGATGAAGTTACTCAAAGCATTTGCCTGCATCTCCTTTGGAAGCATTCTGGGTTATCAGTGATTAGATGCATGTAAATTATGCTATATATTTATACTAATTATTGTATTATATTATATTATATTATATTATTATTTACTTAAAAAGCATATTTTCTATATGCTAAATTCTATTCTATATGGTAAATTTCACAAACAATTACAAATAAACAGCAAGTAACAATGAATTATGAAAAGCTGAAATAGTAGGCTATTTTCTTGTAAAAAAAAAAAATAATAAAACGGCTTTGGTGCATTTCTCAGATCAGAAATGAAATTTTCAAAACTACTTGTTCAACCTCCACATCATCTAGTCACTTGTGCACATCATAAAAAGTTTCTCATTCTTTTCAACATGTTGTGATTGCTTTGGGACATTCATGCAACTGATTATGTACATTTGTCTGCGGTTTCCTACATTTTCAGTTGCTAATATCCTGTTGCTCAAAATGTATTATATAGTTCTCTGTGCTATAGTCTTTCCCCTCAAAACATCTAGTCATTAGTTCATCGTATAAGTCATTAGATGCAAAATGGTTGATCTAGTTGTCATAAACTGTCAAGTATATTTTCTACACATTTCTATTAGACTTTTTGTAAATTTGCCATGAATTGTGCAAGTGAATCTTGACTTTCACTAATGAAGAGAATATAGATCAACCAATGACAAACCAGTTCTCTGAAATAGCTCAAAGGTACATCTCATCAACCTTCAATTGGAAAGCATATATAGACAGAGGACAACACAAAAGTTACAAATTCTGACAGTGGATGAACATCCAGAAAACGATCAGGGTCAACAGCCGAAAGGAAGAAGAGGAGTAAGGATGCATAGGGGAAGGGTACAGAGGTAAAACAGAGGAAGAGGCAGAACAGGCCAAGGACAGAGGCGCATATCAGATGAAATAAGGGCCACTATTGTGGACCAGGTTGTCAATCATGGCCTTACAATGGTTGAAGGGTGCGGCTAAATATTGGGAGATCGACCATATCCTCAATAATCCAAACATTTCGAAACAGTCTCTTTCAATCAATATCCCACACACATTACTTTATGAAATGCAGAAGGCTGTAATTCTTATGTATGCCATATATCATACATAAGAAGTGCAGCCTTCTGCATTTCAGTACAGTAATGTCATCCAGACTGCTGCCATAGTTTACATCAGGTAATACTAACAGAGTGCACTGTTATATTGACAACATGACTAAGCATTTTGACTATCTTGTTTGTGAACAATGACACAAGGACTTTTCATTCTGATGGCACTGATATGTTCATTGACATAAATTCTTACTTCTGAGAGATGAACTAAAGATTTTCAGTAAGTTACAGGCTTTTGCAGGAAATCCATTGTGTGGTGCTGTTTGTACGAATTGTTTTGAGAAATGCACATACTTCTTTGCAAATATTAAGGATGATTCGAGAAATGCACCAAAGCGACTGAGAAAAACTGTAATAATCCAATAACATTTGAATGTCTGCAAAATAAATAAGATACACTTAATTAGTTCTTAACAGTTTTCATTAAGAAATTGCTATAGTAAATTTCACAAATAATTGGAAGGAAACAATAAGTAACACTGAATTATACCTGAAATTTTGAAATAGACAGACAGACAGACAGACAGACAGATAGATAGATAGATAGATAGATAGATAGATAGATAGACACAAACATAATTATGATTAAAGCTTATAGCTGAACACAAAGTGTGTCAGTTTGAGGATTAAAAATCTATTAAAAACATCTGTGAAAAAGGATGTGAAGTCCGAGCAAAGACTTTGGCCTACCTTGTATATTCCTTACAATTGTTCCATGCTAACAGCCAGAAATGAGACAATCAGTATTTCTCTTCAGGCAGGTAACTTTCAGGACAGTCAACTCCTCAATTGCTGTTGCTCTTAGCACATTTAAGAACGATCTGACTCAATCTATTTAAGTGATTTTCAAGCTATTTACAATTTCAAGCTATTACTCCAAGTTATTTAATGTGTTACTTTTAAAACATTTTAGTAAGCTCATTTTACATGCATTGAGACAGAATTAGGAAGTGATCTGGTTTGTGTAAATAACTTGAAATTAATCCTGAGTGATTAGATCTGATTTGGGAACAAACTCAAGGTGAATTCAATACCGCCAATGCTTACAGACTGTATTATGACCTTATATCAACCAGTCTAGCCCACCAGAAACACCCAATTTCATTACAAAGACTAAACACAGGAGATTTAGAACAGACTGGGACTCTCAGGGTTGGGTACATGGTCTCATTTTGGTAGCCGGAATCCTTTACACAGTCCTATTAACAGAGAACATGCTGAGGCTGAGGGAACACTTAAAAAGCAGTGCCAATCTGATTTTTCAAGAGAGTTTCCCATGGCCAAGTGGCGTCTCCATTGGGCCTCAGTGATGGCGAGTGTATTCAGTACAATCAGTGCCATCAGTGGTGTATGACTCCTGGGGTTTATCTACTAGATAAAGATTTTGCAGCCTGTGCGACGGAGAAAATAAAGCATCATTTCTGCTGAAGGTGGGCACATTTATCTGAACCTCAACATACACTTACTCACACCTAAACAAACACACGCATTCGCATTCACATTCACATTCACATTGTCCCTTTGTGTGTGAGATAGAGAATTATCGTGGTGTGCGTGTAGACAATAGGCCTTGAACGAGTGTGTGTTTGTGTTTCAGCACAGATTGTGGTCATGGATGACTGCTAGTCACAGACATAGCATGAACTCATGGTTAGATGAGCTGGAAACTTTCTCACGTTCTTTTTACAGATGCATAGGAACAGTCTAGCAGGCATTCTTAAAATAGCCTAATGCAAAACTTTGGTGTAAAACAAAGAATTGTTAACAAGATAAATATGAATAAATAAAAATGATACACTACATGTAGTTGTGTGCAATACAAAATTACTTTGTTTTTTGACTGTACTAATGAAATTTAATCCTCCAAGAGACGCAATATCAAAGAGCAAAATGCTAATAATTGCACAGTTTTATGCAGCTTAATTAGGTACAGGGGGGCAGAGCTAACATGGGAAAATAACATAAAACCTGTAATTAATAATCATTTTAAAACTAAAACACAAAACTGTTTAACAACTGAGATCTGACAACAAACACAGACATTATATAAATAATATATAAATAAATATAATGCATTACAAGCTCAATTTAAGACTAAATTAGCCTCTATAAGAAAGACTTATCCAGTTTCTTTTGAGCGGTTTGACTTAAAATATTCTGTTGCATATAGACTATCATAAATATATTCTACAAAATACTAATCATTTTGGATGATCCTGGTTCTTAAACCGCAAAAATATTTAATTTCACACACTTTCACACAGAAATGTATTTATTTATTTACTTACTTAATTAGGCTACTACTGTTTGTTTGTTTGCTTGCTTGCTATAAAATATGGGTAATTTTGGTAGTTCTTAAACCACAGAAAATATTTTAACACAACACTTACTGTGTTTGTTTGTTTGTTTGTTTGTTTTTGACAAAATAAGTAGCCTAATTTTGAATATTCCTGGTTCTTAAACCACAACAAATATTGCACTTTAACCACTGATCTATAATAGAGATTATATATAGACCAGCGACTTTAACACAGCACTTTCCATGACAAAAAAATATTTGTTGGCTGGTTAATTTATTTATTTTCTACAAAATAAATTATTTTCTTACTAAAAATTAGTAATTTTAGATATTCTTGGTTTTTAAACCACAGCAAATGCTTCCATGTCACAATACAACAGTTTCTATATCAATTATGTTTTGATTATGCATTCATTCATTGATTCATTCATCCAACACAAGTAGATAATAGTTCCTGCTGGAGTAATATAGGCTCACAGAGCCCACTATTGGCATGCATTAGGAGAAACTACCAGACGAATTTCTGATACAAACGAATTAGTGGGCTTTGGCGCCCTCGTGTGGATAAAACCGGTTTAGCGCTCTGTTTACAGTTGCCAAGCAACAAGATTCGTAGAGAAAACCGACGTGTTGGCCATTGCTGCTGGAAGTGATTCGGTGATCATACTAGCAAACATTAGCAACTAAAACATATTTGATAACACTAAATATGGCAAACCCTAAAGAAAAAGACCCTGTGGACATAGTTCACCAGAATGCTATTCATGTCGAGACAATAATGAAGGAGCTGAGACACCAGAAGCTTTACACTGAGTTTAACATCAACCCCTTCAAGAAACGTGAGTGCAGAGCTTCACTTGTTTACAGTATGAATGTCTCTGTGTTTGGTTAAATATGTAAAAGAGCCTCTTTGATTTTAAGTGCACATTTTGACTGACAAGCCCATGTCCAACATCGCCTACAGAAAAGAAGAGGAGGACCGTAAGTATTTCCATTAACTTACGTTTGATTTAACACAGTTCTACCATAGTTTCCACCAAAACAACATTTTTTAAATACACAAAATATAATAAGTCTATATGTTAAATGTTTTAATTAGTTCTTTTTATGTTAGTGATGATAAAGTAATTATTATTTACCATTAACTGTATTTGCTGTTTGGGTGTCTGGGTTTAATGTAAATTTAATATAGACCTATTGTACTATGTAAAATGTAATAACAAAATCTTTTTGTACAGCTGCTTTTGTCCAGGCCATAAACAGGGCCCATCTGGAGCCCACAAAAAAGTACTCTCACCCTCAGACTGAAGCACAAGAGATAGGATGGATATCAAGTCCTTTAGTAAGTTCTTATGTATGTATGTATTTATTTATGAGTGACTGAATGAAAGAAAAGGATAACAATATGGTCACTAATGTTCTATTTAGATTTTATGTGAACATTTTAGAAGCCATTTAGATTTAAATATGTGCGTATATTTATTAATTTATTTATTTATTACCACTTTGGTACAATAAGGTTCAATTTAGTTTACTACCTTAGTTAACATTAACAATGAAAAATATTTCTAAAACATTTTACATTTTCTATTACATAAACCATTTTTTAGTTTTTATTAATCTTAGTTAAATGTTAATTTACTAATACAGTCATTTAAATAAAAGATGTATCTGTTAATATTTTTTTGACAAACGAGTTACAAATTAACTAACAAATGCTCTTTGTTAGTTAAATGTTAATGCATTAACTCACATTGACTTTGAGGACCTTATTGTAAAGTGTTAACTATTTATTTATTAAACCATGCATGTAAAAACAAAAGATACATTTAAAACGTTTATTTTGATGAATCTGCAAAATTGGACAGTTTTGCTGCTGTATATAACCAAAAACAAACTTTTGTTGATGTTGCTTTTTGCAGTTTACATTTGCACATACCATAGTGGATTCATTACCAATTTACATATTATAGTATCCCAGATTACTGTGCATATACTTAACCATCACCAGTGCAGTAAAAAAAAAAAAAATACGTAGGATGTCTTCCATAATCATCCAAATCATGTCTTTTGTGCAACATTTCAGATTGCCTCAGATCGCAGTGACAGAAGATTAAATTTTCCACGGCAGAACTCTGAAATAACTAAATACATGGATGCTGCATGGCGGTTGAAGGAGCAAACACAAAATTTGTGAAGACAGTTTAAGTTATATGTTCCTGATGCCATATATACACTGTGTACACTAAAGCAGATAAATAAGTCTAGTTATCATCTGTGACAATTGCAAAATGGCCATTCTTTGTTATCACAAATAAACACAAAAATTGCACAAATACAAATATATTTTAGAGAACACTCACTAAATCAGATATGGTGAGGTTGGGTTTGCACAGAGGCCGCAGGTCTCAAAATCCCATGAGCTGCCCACCTAGATGGTGTTTTTACCATTTTGCGAGGCAGGTCATTTGATTTTAAGACACAGCCGGGGTGTTTAGAAATTCAGTGGTGTATCTAGATATGTTAAAGTGGGTCAAATGGCCACCATTCATCACTATGAATGTGACTGCTCCTGTCCTGCAGAATCTCTGCATAGTAAGCAAAAGAGATTAGTTCATAACTAATCGATCTTAGATAATGTCATATTATACAGAAATAGGATTCACACAGCTTTTTTTTGCAAATGTGCCTTTTTCACAAGAAAAATCCATAACTGTGACCATAATCCACTGGCAGTTTATTGAAACATATTACACATAATGTATACATAATGCCACTCAGGTCAAGATTTACAGGTGCATCTCAGAAAATTATAATATGGTGAAAAAGTTCATTTTTTTCTTGTAACTTATTTCAAAAAGTGAAACTTTCTTATATTTTAGATTCATTACATGTAAAGTAAAACACTTCAAAAGTTTTTTGTTTTAATTTTGATGATTAGAGCTTACAGCTAATGAAAGTCAAAAATCAGTATCTCAAAATATTAGAATATTTACATTTGAGTTTCAATAAATGACCATCCATACAGTATAAATTCTGGGTATCACTTGTTCTTTGAAACCACAATAATGGAGAAGACTACTGACTTGGCAGTGGTCCAGAAGACGATCATTGACACCCTCCACAAAGAGGGTAAGTCACAGTCAGAGGGTCATTACTGACAGGTGTGGCTGTTTACAGAGTGCTGTATCAAAGCATATTAAATGCAAAGTTGACTGGAAGGAAGAAATTGGGTAAAATGAGCACAAGCAACAGGGATGACCGCAAGCTTGAGAAAACTGTCAAGCAAAGCTGATTCAAACACTTGTGAGAGCTTCACAAGGAGTGACCTGAAGCTGGAGTCAGTGCATCAAGAGTCACCACGCTCAGACATCTTCAAGAAAAGGGCTACCAAGCCATTTCTGAACCAGAGACAATGTCAAAAGCGTCTTACCTGGGCTAAGGAGAAAAAGAACTGGACTGTTGCTCAGTGGTCCAAAGTCCTCTTGTCAGATAAAAGTAAATTTTGCTTTTCATTTGGAAATCAAGGTCTGGAGGAAGACTGGAGAGTATGGGCAATTTTTGTGTAATATTAAATGACAAATCAGTGTTTTCCAGTAACACAATCACTTTACCAAAAGAAAACTTGACTTTCAAGAAACAAACTACAAAGTGATTTGCAAATACAAAACTCTATTTGAGAGAAAATGCAGAGGTATGGACAAATATATGTATCGTGTGTTACAACTGTAAGACTCATTTGCCTTTTTATGAGGAAACTTGGCTTGATTTTCTCACAAATGCGTGTTGGCTGATTTTCTCACATGTGCAATTGAGCAACTTTCTTTTCCAAAAACAGCAGATGGCGCTGTCGGTCAATTTACGCTAGTCTCCCGAGACCCAAAACACCTCTTTACCTTTTCAGACCAATATGAGTGGGGAACAGGTGAGTTTCTGTCTTACTATCTCTATAATTAACCATTTAGATGTTTTCACAAAGCGACCCTACTACAGTGTCAGTGAAATTCACAACAAGTGCTGTAAAGTTATTAACATGATTGATTAGTTCAAAAATCAGGAGTGACATGGCTAAACATTTAACTAGGCAGACTTTCCCTATAAAAACTGATCCATTCTCTGTACCTCCATCTGATCCATTCTCTGTTGAATCAGGGGATATAGAATATACATATATATTGATACAATTGTTCAACATTCAAAACAATGCAGGGGTATAACAATATATCATGTCACAATATATTGTAATGCAAAAATGTAAATGTATAATGGATAGCAACAATATTGTGTACCAAAAATGAAAGCTTAGACAATTTAATTTAGTATCAGACATAGTAATATCACCCAAGATATTAATTAATAAAAAAAATGAAAACAATTCACATTATTTAGTACAATATCTAAAACTTTTTTTTTAAATGATGTAAAACTGTGCAATCATTTGTGTCTAAAATAATCACATATTTTTTAGCTAAGCAAAATGATGAATATTTCTCTTCTGGTGTCACTCTTGTCCTGTGAATTGAGGAGAAGGATCAAGTTCACGCTGATGTAATACTAAATTCAGCATTTTAATAAACAGTGGTTTAATAAACAGCATGCTACATGGGTGAAGACACACTCTGGACAGCGAGTACTCTTCTAGGAGTGGTAGCCTTTTATTCTTAACTTCATGAGTTAAAATGTTGCTCGGCCATATATAAAAAGCTACATATTTTTAGCTGGATTTTTCCAAACAGGCTATTGTCAGACTAATATTGCCGGTATATTGGTTGAAATATGAAATATCTCCTTACAGGCCACTTTTAGTTTTAAATGTTGTACAAGGCATGTATATTACTATACTATATATAAAAATAAATATGATAATAAACTATGATATCCCTTATGAAAATTAAAGTTAGTTTTACTATAGTAAAAGTTTGGTAACCATGTTTTTTGCAGGTTACCATTTCTATATAGGCAGCTTTACTACAAATATCATGGTATTTATTTAGTAAAACCATGGTTAATTTTCATAAGGGATATCAAAGGAACACTCCACTTTTTTGGAAATAGGCTCATTTTACAACTCCCCTAGAGTTAAACATTAGTTTTACCGTTTTTTTTACCGTTGACACAGCGTCTGAAAGTAGTCCCCAGCTATATCATAGGTGTAACAGGGCAACCAAGACGTGAGATGTGCGGATCCATTTGCGAGGCTTTATTCCAAAACATGGTCATAATACAGGCAGGGTCAATAAACAGCAAACAGGTATGGCAGGGGCAAGACACAGAGTAATCCTAAGGGCAAGCGAGGGTCGACGATCGGCGAACAATATCCAACAGAGGCAAGGCAAAGAGAGATAATCCAGGTAAACAGCAATAATCCAACCGAGGTGCAAGCAGAGTCCAAAGGGCTAGGCTAAGGGTAAATCCAGGAAACACAGGCTAGAAAACAACAAACAGGTTCCGTATCGCAGCTATCACTGGGAGAGATGATAAATGCAGAACAACACTGGAACTAATCAAAAACACAGAATGGCTCCGTAAGGCAGCTAACACGAGGAGTGTGTCATACGCAGAATACTCAGCAATATGACTGAGGAAGTCCATGAGATAGTGTTTGATAATACTCAGGTGTGAGCGTGATCAGTGGAATCAGCTGTGTGTGTCGTCAGTGCAATGGATGATGGGAAATGCAGTCCAATGGTGAATGGCAACAGTAATGTAGTGCAAGAGTCAATGTGGTGAGCGTGTGACCTCTGGTGGTGAGTAAACAGAAGTTCATGGCCAGGATTCGTGACAATAGGCTACTGAGCTGGGGACTACTTTCAGATGCTGTGTCATATCATTGCGCTTGCTGCACCCATGGTACGGCAGCAAATTTCCTTGATTATTACGCCGGAATGAGAGTATAGTTCCTAGCCATATCAGCCTAGAAAATCGCAACTTTTAATTTTCCGCTGGTCTTAGTACACAATGTAACTACAGGAGAGTCAAGCTTTAAATAGGAAAAATATTGTAACTCTTTGGTCATTTTTGATCGCGATGCTAATGGTCTAATCTGATTCAATGATCTATACTAAGCTAAGCTAAAATTGCTACCGCCAGACCCAAGGATCGGCTGAATGGATTCAAAAATGGTAAAACTCATCTGTTTAACTCTAGGGGAGTTGTAAAATGAGCCTATTTCCAAAAAAGTGGAGTGTTCCTTTAATGTTTAGATTATATTTTGGTACATTTACATAGCTGAATCACAATAAAGCTCACCTGAACTTAAACTAGTTTGATTATAGTAGCCTATTTGTATAATTAGTTTAGCCTACTCCTTTCAGTACATTGTCTATGTGTAGTTTTATACTTGTTTAAACTTTTACTGCAGAGGTAGCCTACAACTGTAGGCTATGTCTCAACATATATAGCAGAAAGACAATAAATCTTACTTGACCTAACGTAAAAAATAAAATAAAATTCAAAATGCTTTCATTTTTGGTACACAATATTGTCGCTATCCACTATACATTTGCATTTTAGTATTACAATATATTGTGACACGATATATTGTTATACCTACGTGTTTTGAATGTTGATTAATTTCTTTAATCAATATATATGTATATTCTATATCCCGCGATCCAACAGAGGATAAGAGGTACAGAGAATGGATCAGTTTTTATAGGGAAAGACTGCCTAGTTAAATGTTTAGCCATGTCACTCCTGATTTTTGAACTAATCAATCATGTTAATAACTTTACAGCACTTGTGAATTTCACTGACACTGTAGTAGGGTCGCTTTGTGAAAACATCTACATGGTTAATTATAGCGATAGTAAGACAGAAACTCACCTGGTCCCCACTCCTATTGGTCTGAAAAGGTAAAGAGGTGTTTCGGGTCTCGGGAGATTATTGTAAATTGACCGACAGCGCCATCTGCTGTTTTTGGAAAAGAAAGTTGCTCAATTGCACATGTGAGAAAAATCAGCCAACACGCATTTGTGAGAAAATCAAGCAAAGTTTCCTCATAAAAAGGCAAATGAGTCTCGCAGTTGAAACACACAATACATATATTTGTCCATACCTCTGCATTTTCTTTCAAATAGAGTTTTGTATTTGCAAATCACTTTGCGTTTGTTTGAAAGTCGAATTTTTCTTTGCAAAGCAGATTGTGTTTATTTGCAAAACACTGGATTTGTTTGATGAATATTGGCACAAAATTCGCTCCATAGTATAGGAGAGGGACAGAATCCAAGCTGCTTGAAGTCCAGTGTGAAGTTTCTGAAGTCAGGGATGATTTGGGGTGCCGTGGCCTGTGGCTCATTGGAAATGCGCCTCCTGCACATTTCTTAACCCGTAATTTTCTTTACGCCTGCGTTTCGCGGCAGTTTCAAAGTGTGAAATGTCCAGAGAGTGGCTAAAACACACGTTTTATCCATGACGTGGCCTGATTTTGTACGTTGATGCAGGCGTATTGCAGCGTTTACCATTATGCTGATTGAGGTACGTTTTGCGGCCATTCAGAATTCAAATATCCGGTGAGTGTCGCTAAAGATTACTGCTCTATCATGTTGGAAATATCCCCTACACCAAACCCAAACCTAAACCTACCCAACAGTGTTAACAAATGCAAAAGTAATATAAAAACATATTCGCTGATACAGCCATACTATTTTAACTTTCTTATGCGGATTTGAGCTGCTTAGTCAAACCTTAGTTTCACGGGGATTCGTACCGGAGCTCTTCATCGCTTAAGTGCAACGCTGTGTCGCATGAGCTACCGAGTAAATTTACTAGATTAGAAAACTCATGTATATGAAGCTGTATATGTGACGACAACGTTCAAAAGTATCAGTTTTCAAATCGTGCAGGATGTGAACATTCTGCAACTAATTGTGTGAAAATTAACCTTTATTAATCAAAAATATACCTGTAAATTATACTTTTGTGTAATAAAAGTTGTCAGAGTTTTACTGCCTCTAGTGTTCATTTCAACTGGAAACTGCAGTGATTTGTATGTATAGGTACGTTTTTTCAGTTTTGCAGAAATGTATGAATAGGCACGTATTTCCAATGAGCTTAGGTTGCCGTGACGTCTGCTGGTGTTGGTCCATTGTGTTTTATCAAGTCCAAAGTCAATGCAGCCGTCTACCAGGAGATTTTGGAGCATTTTATGCTTCTGTCTGCTGACAAGCTTTATGGAGATGCTGATTTCCTTTTCCAGCAGGACTTTAGCACCTGCCCAGTGCCAAAACCACTTCCAAGTGGTTTGCTGACCATGATATTACTGTGCTTGATTGGCCAGCCAACATGCCTGACATGAAACCCATATGGAATCTATGGGATATTTTCAAGTGAAAGATGAGAAACAGTCGATCCAACAATACAGACCAGCTGAAGGCTCAATAGTGCCTCAGCAGTGCCACAGGCTGATCACTTCTATGCCACACCTCACTGATGCTGGAATTTTTGTGCTAAAGGAGCCCCGACCAAGTATTGAGTGCATAAATGAACATACTTTAAAGAACTTGAACTTTTCTGTTTTGCAAATCCTTTTTTTGATTGATCTTAGGAAATATTCTAATATTCTGAGATACTGGATTTTTGACTTTCATTAGCTGTAAACTCTAATCATCAAAATTAAAACAAAAAAAACTTTTGAAGTGTTTTACTACATGTAATGAATCTAAAATATATGAAAGTTTCACTTTTTGAATTAAGTTGCAAGAAAAAAATTCTTTTTCACCATATTCTAATTTTCTGAGATGCATCCGTATTACATTACTTCCTCCAAAAGAAATTCCCTTTTTATGAAGATACAGTAATATTTTTGTTGTTTCTTTCTTACAGAAATGCACTGAAATCTCATGTACTCGGTTTTTGTAGAATAAAATCAGGACTTAGTTCACACTAAAATAAAAATTCTGTCATAATTTATTTACCCTCATGTTGTTCCAAACCTGCATTGAGTTTCTTCTTGTGCTGCGCTCAAAAGATGATATTTTGAAGAATGCTGGTTTCTAAACAGGTGCTGGTAGCCATTGACTTTCATAGTATTTCTTCTCCATACAATGGAAGCCAATGGCTACCAGCAACTGTTTGGTTACCAACATTTTTCTAAAGATTTTCTTTTGTGTTCAACAGAAGACAGAAAGTCATACGGATTTGCAACAACATGAGAGTACTAAATGATGACAGAATGTTCATTTTTGGGTGGACTATCACTTTAATGTTATAGAGCAGTGATCCTCAAATCTGGCTCGCGAGATCCACTTTCCTGCAGAGTTTAGCTCCAACCCTGATCAAACTCACCTACCTGTGATTTTCTAATGATCCTGAAGTCATTGATTAGCATGCTCAGGTAGGTTTGATTAGGGTTAGAGCTAAACTCTGCAGGAAAGTGGATCTCGCAAGCCAGATTTGAGTATCCCTGTTATAGAGGAATGGAAGAATGTATCCCTGGATAACCAAAAATGTACAATAAAAACATCTCAAAGTAGAGCTTTTTTTAAATATCATTTTTATTAATTAATAAAAAATTAAAATGCTCACTGTGTGGTCTGACACATTTTTTAAAGATAATGTTTCAAGAGATTTAACCTAAAGCAGAAGCTAATGTTTGATTATTTGCTGAAAGTTTAATGTTGTATATAAATAAAATAAATATACACACTTTACTATTATATTATATTATATTATATTAGGTTCTGTACTTCTGTAACATATAGTTTGGTCATTGGAGATCATTATGAATTCAAGACCTTCTCTCTCATTCCTCTAGAGAAGTCAACTACTTTCTAGCCAAAAGTCTCATTCGATTATAGTCTCTTGATAATCATTATCTGAGTCATCAAAACGTCTTTCCTCTCCTATGAATGGCTAATAATTGGTGATCTTATTAGTGCACATTAGCCATTGTATTAAGTATTTAGCTGAGGTGAGCATTACTTACAATTAGAGTGTTCCCAGTATCTACTGTTTCTACATGCAGCCCTCCTAAACCTTAAAGAAAGCATACATACATACATACATACCCGCTTAACAGTATAATGTGACATGTAATGTCATATCAGTTAAACTTTTTTATATGACATGAACATCACAACTCTGCAAGTGTGTGTCGCCTAGATATCAAAACATCATCCAAATAGGTTGTGCCACATCAATTTAGGTTTTCTACTTGCAAAGTTTTCCATCTTTTCTTTTCATATTAAGATAATCAAATAATTTGTATCTGTAAGAAGTTAAAGAGTCCACTCAGCATCAAGGTGAGAGACTTGGAGGTCTTAACATTTTCTCTGAGCCTCAATCAATTTGTCAGCAAAGGGTAGGAGGGGGGCAGCTGTCTAAACTCAAGTCAGCACCAATATGCTGTATCTGACAAGGAAATGTATTTCACTGCAACATTTAGACGCTCAATAAGGTCTTAAAAGGTTAATTAGAATTCTTCCTAGTTTCACTCATTCTGATCCAAATGATCAGAAAAGTTCTTTTGCCCCTTGATGGCAGCGCAGTTGCAGGATTTGATGTGATTTACTGAAGTGTGTAGGGCTAACACCTCTTTCATCTGGAGCCACTATAGGCCTACACTGTGTAGTACTTCAGTGAACACACAACAAACTCCTTTTATCACTCTTCTCTTGTTCTTTTTTTCTGCTTGTGTTCATCTAAGTGTGTCAAATTAGATCGCCAACTAGGAACACCAGTTGCATGTTAAACTGCATTTAGCAGGTACAGCACCTATTTTGTAGTAACATATCCCAACTGAATTGTTAGCAGGTAAAGAATAACATTTAATTCAGCATGTGAAAGCAAGCCTTTTAGTGATTTAGTGTTCTACAGACAAATAACACAAATCCCAAAACTCATAAATATTAGGGGATTTAAAAATATTGATTTCACTGGATAGATGTTGCAGTGTGTGAGAGCTTGTGAAACATGCTCACAAGCAAACTAGCATAACATCTGTCCGCTGAGAGCAACTGCTGGTGTGATTCATTGGCTGGCTAATTTTACTAGCTAATAACTGTGTCCTATGGGACACAAAGTGGTCTTCCTCAATGGTGGAATAGGGCATGAAAAATGCTGAATCATCCGGTGAGTCACATTCCAGTCTCGGAATGTTTTGCTGTTGTTTTTTACTTATCGGGGACATTAATCATTATTTGTTTGTACAAATCATTACTAGTGCAGGTATAATTGTTTGAATCTATTCATTTCAGGAATTAGTAATTGCAAACAAATGGAAATCCACACCAGATGAAATGTGTATAAAATGTAGGATAATATACACTACCATCCAAAAAAATTGGAATCAGTACGATTTTTTTTTGTGAAGAAATTAATACTTTTATTCAGTACAGATTCATTAAATTGAAATAAATTTAATTTCATCAAGAGTGAATTAATCAAAAGACATTTATTGCCCAATTTTACAAATCTCTCTGTTTCAAATAAATGCTCTTTTGTTAACTTTATATTCATCAAAGAATCCTGAAAAAATGTATCATGGTTTCCACACAAAACTATTAACCATCTGTTTCATTCATCAAAGAATCCTGAAATAAATGTATCACGTTTTTCCCCACGTTTTTAATACACAAAATATTAACCAACTGTTTCAGCATTCATAATGACAAGAAATGTTTCTCAAGCACAAATTTTGTTTATTAGAATGATTTCTGAAGGTTCGAGTGACACTGAAAACTGGAGTAATGTCTGCTGAGAATTCAGCTTCACCATCACACATTGTAAAAGAAAAAAAAAAAAAGTTGAACCAACTTAAAATTTTAAGGCAACCAGCTTCAGCAGATTTTTGAGTTCTCTCAACTAATTTTTGTAGGAGATTCTCAACTTTTTGTTGTATAAACTTAAAACAACAAGTTGAGAAAACTCAAAAATCTGCTGAAGCTGGTTGCCTTAAAATTTTAAGTTGGCTCAGCTTTTTTTTTTTTTACAGTGCAGGAATAAACTACATTTTAAAACATATTAAAATGGAAAAGAGTTATTTTAAATTTTAATAATATTACTATTTATTTTACTGTGTTTTTGATCAAATAAATGCAGCCTTGGTGAGCACAGGAGACTTTTTTCAAAAATAATAAATAGTCTTACCCACCCCAAATTTTTGAATGGTATCCAGTATAATTCTTCAACACGGAAGTAAGCCGTTTTCTATGAATGTGCAAGACTTCTGGTTCTTTAGCCGCTGTAGGAAAATAACGAGAAGAATAACGAAATGCTAAACTGTTTGCACTACAAACCAGTGTGTTCATAATTAAGATAATGCATTAAAATAATATGGTAAGACACACCAGTTTGCAATATCTATCAGCAAAACAAGCTGTTTTGTACAGCTAAAAATAGATAGAAGCAAATGGCACCGGAAGCCAGTCCCATAAAATTTGCAAATGGCCGCACCCGCTCTTACAGGAATATTAAGGTGGATAAAGAAATAGAATTGTAAAATTTCTTCTTCACAATTACAAGGGGTCCAGGGTTGGCTTACAGTTTGTTTCCCTCTGCCGGTTCATGTCATAACTACATCAATTGCACATTAAAATGATCTTTCTCCGTCATTGGCCAAATGTGAATATCATCAGGTATCCAGATATCAACGTATTTAGGGGTTTTGACATCAGAAAATTTGAAAACTCTTATTATTTTATGTGCATTTAGCATTGTTTTTCCCTGCTGTCCATTTCTGAGTCACGACCCACCAGTTGATCCATAATCTAATGCACTTTCAATGAGCCACATTTCCCTTTTATCTGAAGAGGTCTTAAAAATAAATCAGCTTAACGGAGTCACTGTAACATTTATGTGTGTGTGTTAAGAAAAATGTTCTCACAGCTTGAAGTGTGGCACGGACTCAAATTCAGTTGCTACTGTTTACAAACATCACAGCATTCTCACTGGGCTTTGCTTTGGGACTGTGTGTTGATATGAGAAATCTGATGACAAGGACAAGGAAAAAATATGCGTAGGCCTATCTTTCAACATATCAGATTGTATATTTACACACTGGGGCATTTGCTGCTTTACAACAATACAACTTTATACCACTGGGTGTTTTTTTCTTCTCACTATGATCTTGTTTCTTTTTAAGTGTGAAAAAAGGATTTATAATACAAATGTCTTAAAAGCTGGCATGTTTCTGTACTCTGATGCGTATCTGTGCCTCTGAGCAACTGACACAGATCCCCATGTCCCACTGTAGTTATGAACCCAGTCATGCTGAGCAGCATCAGATCGTGTCTGGGATGATTAGTTCATCTTACGTGACTCTGGTCAGCAAGCACTGACAGAGTCTGGCTGTATGGCATCATCTCTGTCTGGACGGAAATTGCAAAGGTGAGGGATGCCGACTGTACCTGAAAGCTAATGTGCTGTAACTGTGGCCAGAATGACACACTAAACCGGTGCCTGAAGACCAGCTTTAGATGATTATGCAGTTAAAAAGACTATTCTAATCTGTGTTACCTGCACCAAGATATCTCAGATTTTTGTCTGCAAAAATCTTAAAGTTGTCCCAAAAAAAAAAACCTTTTGACAGGTTCAGGGCTTTTGAGAAAACTACAGATCATATGTTTGTAGTCCAGTGCTTTATAGGTGTTGAAGTTTTCTTAGACCTTTTTGTTTTCTATGGAAGCGTGTTTCCGCCATGAGATAAAAAAAAACAACAACTTGTAAAACAACTCAAAATTTTAAGTTTATATCTCACAATTCTTCAAGACTTTTTTCTCAAACAATTCAGAATTTCGATAAAAAATTCAGAATTGTGAGATAAAAAGTCAAAATTATTTTTTTATTTTTGGTGGAAACAAAAAAACAGAATTCCAAAATGTAAAGTCAGAATTAAAAGAAAAAAAAATCTGAAAAAAGTCAGAAACTCCTAGTACCATTTTTGCCTTTCTACTGCATAGATATCCAACTTTTGTTAAAACCCAATCTTGACAACGGTGAATTACCCCTTTAATTGGGAATATTTTGTTCTTTAAACAACATATATACATATATATATATATATTAGGGCTGTCAAACGATTAATCGCGTTTTTGTTAAAAGTTTTTGTTTACACAATATATGTGTGTCTTCTGTATATATTTATTTTGTATATATAAAGACACACGCATACAGTATATATTTTGAAAATATTTACATGTATTTAAAAGTTTATATTTATATTCATATAATTTATATTATATAAAAATATATTTAATATATAAATATAACATGTTTTTCTTAAATATATACATGCATGTGTTTGTATTTATATATACATAATAAATATACACAGTATACACACATATATTATGTAAACAAAAACTTTTATTTGTGTTGCGATTTATCGCGATTAATTTTTTGACAGCACTAATATATATATATATATATATATATATATATATATATATATATATATATATATATATATAGCACATCTGTACAGTATAATCAAGAATAATGTTCCTCAAACACTAAAAATGTTGATCGTTCACAGACCATTCAGGGGGAAAAAACGTTAAAAGTTCCATAACTTAATAGA
Source organism: Tor tambroides (assembly GCA_021397915.2). Lineage (NCBI taxonomy): Eukaryota > Metazoa > Chordata > Actinopteri > Cypriniformes > Cyprinidae > Tor > Tor tambroides. The sequence goes on from JAFVLL020031611.1 coordinate 74,053, forward strand.
TTAGTTCACCCAAAAATGAAAATTCTGTCAATACTAATTACTCACCCTCATGTCGTTCGAAACCCGTAAGACCTCCATTCATCTTCGGAACACAAATTAAGATATTTTTGATGAAAATCGAGAGCTCTCTGACCCTCCCTAGACAGCAAGAGAACTACCACGATTAAGGCACAGAAACATAGTAAGGACAAAAGGACGTCGTTAAAATGGTCCATGTGACAACAGTGGTTCAACCGTAATTTTATGAAGCTACGAGAAAACTTTTTGTGCGCAAAGAAAACAAAAATGACGACTTGATTCAAAGATTTCTTCTCTTCCAGAGGCCTGTACCATGATGATGGCTGAACAAACTCAGGGTTACAGGATTAGTTTTGAGTTGACAAAACCAAACCAGTCCAATCCGGCTTTGTTGGTATCATGAAGCTGATCATCAACTTTCTCTGTCAACTCAGGCTTGATCCTGGGTTAATGGAGTGCGTGCACATGAAAGTGTGACATCAGTAATGAGCAGCCAGTCACATGCTTTGAAACTATGATTAATTTCTTGTGAGAGAGTCAGTGTGATTCACTAGCACAGATTAAAAGATTGAACACTATGAAGAATTTAAACACATTTACATAGCAAGATTTAACGATCTATCCGTGAAAGAGGAAAACCTAAAGAAAACATCCTACCATATAAGTGCAAGTAAAAGTTGTAAAGTTAGTTTATAGAGTTGATAATATTTATAGGTATAAAAACACTTAAAAAATCTAAGCTCATATGTAGTCATGTATAAACTATTGATTCTAAAACTTATATTGCATATCTATATGTTTATATTAATTTAATATAAAAGCTTAATATTTACTATTAAACTAAGCTTGCTTGTGTAATGGTTTAAGGTTATAATAATTATATAAATAATATAAAATAATTATAAAAAATAATCTCTAAAAATCAGATGATTTTATCTTTAAAAATAGCATCCTTTAATTTGGAGTAAGAGAAACTGGAGGAGTGGCTTTATTGCATCAGAGATGTGTCACTTTGCTTGAAGCTGATTGGTCAAATTCGGTTTGAGATCTCTAATCCAGAACATAACCTGCCCCGGAGCAGGTTAGCTGTGGAGTGTAAGTTACTATGGCGATGAACACTGCTAAAAGCCAAACCACTTTCATGGTACCTAAAATCCAGAGTTGGCGCAAACTAAACTGAAACTTACCTGGCTAGCCAGCTAAACTGGCTTCATGGTACAGGCCCCAGGACAGTCCTCCACCACTATCGTCACATGCGCATTGCTTTCCCCTGTTTGTAAACAAGGTGAAATGCATGCGTGTTCTACGTCAGCAGTATTGCAAAGGCTTACGGGTTTGAAATGACATGAGGGTGAGTAATTATTGACCGAATTTTCATTTTTGGGTGAACTAACTAACTAGCCAATTGGAATGTTCCTGGAACATAAAATTGTTAGCTAATAATAGGTGAGTTATAGTCTACGGAAGTGCTTCTATTGCCGTATGTGCATGTTGTAGCATAGAGTTTGCATAATTGTCTTCTGTTGATTGGTTTTGCATGGAACATCCTCTCCAGCAGCAGAGGCAGAGAGCATGGCTAAGCTCTGTAGTTACACAGGACCTGCTGTCTCATCAGAACCGAAATGCATGTTTGCTGTGGGGTGAAGACAGCTTTCTGAAATTACAAAGACTCAGGACTGTCAGTTGAGCTTAGGAACCAATTTATGTGTTTTTCCTCTTTTGTTTGTGTATGTGTTCGGGCAGAATGGTGTATTGAGTTACCATGTACTGCTGGTACAGCTGTGCAAGTTGATGAGTCAGCACTGAAGAAGGCTCATGACTGGCCTGGGAACTAATTTTGTGAAGACAGACTAAACACTCTGATGGACTTTCACCAGCGATATAGCACTCAAATGACTTCAAAGGTCACCTTAGGCCATTAGATTCTCTTACATTCATCTAACTTTACTTAGTTGGCAAGATTTTAGTTGGATAATTGGTTCTTTGGAGATTAAAAAGCGTTTTTGATGTGAAATTATAGGTTCTTATAGGTTCTTGAGTTTTTAAAGTTACACTCAGTTTTTCAGTAATTGTTTTTATGTTGTCCTGTCCAGTGATGACACACAGCAATAAAAGTTATCAATGCCACAGTAGAAAAGCATTATTTGCAGTCACACATGGAGAGTTTGTGGACACAATAACAAATTTAAATTTGAAAATATATTAATTTTGAAATGAGAAATTATAATTATGTCTGATTTTTATTTTTATAGATTTTAAAATGTGGTTTATTCCTGTGATGAGCTGAATTTTCAGCAGCCATTACTTCAGTGTCACATGATCCTTAAAGGTATAATCCAAAAAAATGAAAATTCTGTCATCATTTACTCACCCTCTACTTGTTCCAAACCTGTACACATTTCTTTATTCTGCTGTACACTAAAGAAGATATTTTGAAGAATGTTGGTAACCAAACAGTTGACAGTAGCCATTTACTTCCATAGTATTTTTTTCCATAATATGGAAGTCAATGGCTACTGTCAACTGTTTACCAACATCCTTAAGAATATCTTCTTTTGTGTTCAACACAGAGAACTTCATACAGGTTTGCAACAACTTGAGGATGAGTAAGTGATGACAGAATGAATACCTTTAAGAAATCATTCTAATATGCTGATTTGGTGCTCAAGAAACATTTATTATCAAGGTATCGATGTTGAAAAGAGTTATGCTTATTATTTTTGGAAATAATAGTTTTTTTCAGGATTTTTTATCATATAAGGTCAGGTGTTGGTCCCATTTTGTCTGGGATTGTATTATTTATTAGATTTTTCTGTCTTTATTCACATCTTTTAAAAAAAAAAAAATTAACTGCCAAAATGCATAAATTTACATTTAATAGATTAACATTTAAAGAAAATAGCAGTTAATAATATTAAATAGCAGGACCTCACACTCCAACAGATAGAAAGGAGAAAAAGTTTTTTACAACTTGGACATTTTTTGACAATGCACAAATTCTAAATGTCAAATCTGGTTTGAAATACAAAAGATGGTCACACACGTACTGAAAGTACCTATTTATAATACGCTTTGACAGGCTGCTGCTATACCTTGTAATCTTCCATTATCATTTTTGTTTTTCACACCCAAGCTGTCCCACCAAAAGGAAACAGTGTTTGTGCAAGTCCACGGGAGGCCGAGCTCAGAAAACCGGCCCATGTGCTAAAACTGGCCATTTAAAACACATGGCATTTCTCTCCCGCTGTGACACTGATTGGAACAGAGCAGGAAGATTAATCAAGAGAACGCTGGCATTTCGCCGAGGACATCACCACAATCGCGAAGGAAATGCGACGTCGGCTTCCATCAATCCGGAGGGGCTAGAGAGAGCGGTGGGATGAAAGACAGAGTGATGAAAGCCTGGCTATAATCACTGTTATTTTACTCTCCAGCTCCTGCAAAATTAATCTTATTATTCCCTGATGCAAGTGATACCACTCTGCACGAAGGAGGCTGTCTTAGACTTCGAGATAGTGGCTTAAGAGAAAAACATGAGGATTTACAAGAGTGTCCAGTTTATGGATGAGCTGTCCTCAATATGAACTCTACCCTCTGTCAGTGCGCTACCAGTGTTTGATTTGCCTCTGTCTATATTGGACTTTTCTTGCACGCTTTCCCATTTCTTCCCTTTTTTTTCATTATCCTTCTAGCTTTCTGCTTGCGTAGTTGTTTCTTGTTTTCTTCCTACCTTCAATATTATCATCATTTTCTTTTCTTCATCCCCGTTCCCTACGGGCTTTGTGCAGTAATGGAGCATGCAGTCTCTCACACACCCCCTTATTCACTCACACACACACACACACACACACACAAACAAACACACTCTCAGGAAGACCATGCATCCAGGTAGGGAGTTTGAGTTATTAAAGAGGCAGATGGAGGAGATGGAAGACAGACAGATTTAGGACATACACGTCAGCTGAGATACAGACCAGCCTGAGGACTGACAGAGAGATCTTAAATATGATCATTCATCATCCTGAATGTGTTAAAAGGAAATAGAGTTTCCCTTGATGTTTTGAAGTTGTTGTACTACATTCTTTGACTTTACTGAGGTCCTGTCTTGCCTCTCAGGACCCTTGGAACTGACACTTCTTTAAGCTCCGCCCCCTTTTTTAGATCAACTGTATTTCCAGTGCACAGCAAGTATTGACAGTCCAAATTTAAGCCCTGTTCATTGAAAACTATAACAATAATGATAAAGATATAGTTTTAAAAATTGTTCTAAATGTAAACAGATAGCAGAATCCACACCACATATATAACGATAGGCAGGAATGATTTCATTGGAATCACTTTCAGATTGATATTTCCAACAGAACAATAAAAAAAAAAACATTGACAGCCAGTCAGAATTCATCCTGCTTTAAAGAGCTCTTGCATTTGAAGTAGCAGATGATATAACTGCAGCAAGCTTACAATAAATATCAATAAATATCCTATAATTTTTTCAACAGTTTTCAATATATCTTGGCCTACCAGGTGTTTACACTTTCTTACACTTAGCAATATTTTATGCTTCAAATATGACAAGGCAGAGACTCATGCTGAAAATAAGAAATATTTCTCCATTTAGCTATGCAATAGATGCACAGCGATGAAAAAAAAAAGCAAAAAAAAAAATCTAAAAATAAAAAAGTATAATTTTTTATACTTAAAAATAAAAATTTAAATAAAAAAATTTCTCAAATATTTTTAGCAAAAGCATTTAGCAAGTAAAAAACTGATTAACTATTATTTTCTTAAATTTTGCTACCAGGGGGAAATTGTACTGCTATAAATAAAAATATATATATTGTTTATCATTATCAATCCATTCTTACTGATGTTTCCATGATGTAATTTCCACACAAAAAGAGAGAGAGAGAGAGAGAGAGAGAGAAACATATTGTTGTAGTATAGCAGATCTTCAGTTTGAGGAGGACTTACAGAAGAAAATGTTTTTGCTGAAAAGAAGCAGCTCATTTCAAAGTATTCGAGTAAGGGGTTTCTGCTACATATCTGCTGACCAAGAACACAGTTCATCTGGGACCAGAGTGCACAGTGTGAATTTTAATTCTGGAAGACTATAAATTCAGATTTTTGAGCTGCAGCAGTGGGACAGTATCTAGTAAGGATCAATGTATGCATTGCTTAAGCACTGTGAGCAACACACAGAAAAATCTGGTTACATGGATTTTACAGCCCCATTTATCATTGTCCTTCTGTCCTATACAATAGCTGCTTCTAAGTCCCTGGATGGTAATATTTACTATAATTAAAATTTTAGAGATAAATGGTCTGCGAACCAGCATAGCGTCTCATCCTATATAGACAGTTTTCTCTATTTTCTCTCTCTTTCTTTGGTTCAACTGCTCATAAAAAGGGATCAGTGATGCGAATGTGGGGACTGAGCATGTGAAATATGACCAACAGAAGCTGCAGGCATCCTCACCCAGTAGACAGAGATAAAAGACCTTTTATGGCAGCATATACAAATATAAACACATACATGTGCATTGCATGAAACCATATGTGACCCTGGACCACAAAACCTGTCATAAGTGTCAATTTTTTTAAATTGAGATTTATACATAATCTGAAAGCTGAATAAATAAGCTTTCCATTGATGTATGGTTTGTTAGGATAGAACATTTGGCTGAGATACAACTATTTAAAAATCTGGAAAAAATCTAAATATTGAGAAAATCGCCTTTAAAGTTGTCCAAATGAAGTTCTTAGGAATGCACATTACTAATCAAAAATGAAGTTTTGATATATTTACGGTAGGAAATTTACAAAATATCTTCATGGAACATGATCTTTATTTAATATCCTAATGATTTTTGGCATAAAAGAAAAAAATAAATAATTTTGACCCATACAATGTATTGTTGGTTATTGCTACAAATAGACCCATGTGACTTATGACTAGTATTTAAAGCACATATAGTTGCTTTAAATCACATATCAAGTACTGAATCATCATGTCTTTCATTGGTTGGACATAACTGATAAATTCTAAAAAAATAAATAGGGCACAACAATAAAGATTGGTCAAAACAAAACAAAGTTACACTTTATTTTAAGGTGTCCTTGTTACAGTGTAATTATACATTTAAGTACTGAGTAATATTGATTAACTACATGTATTTATGTTTAAGGATTAGGGTTTGGGTTAGGGTTACTTGCATGTAAATATGTAATAATTTATTATTATTATATGTACATGTAACGTGTAACAAAGACACCTTAAAATAAAGTGTTACCAAAAAAAAACAAAATATTTTTTAAGTTATATAGTTACATAAAAATATACAAAGCTTTTAGGGCTATATAGATATACAGTATAAGCATACAGTACATGTGCATTGCATGCAAACATATTTTGGTTTAAATCAAACATTAAGTACAGAATCCTCATGTCTCTCATGGGTCAGACAGGTTGGGCCAAGGCAGCAGTTGTAATAAGTGTGATATTTCTATATGAGGCTCAGTCAAGGTGACTCTGGGACTTGCTCTCAGCAGAGAGCCAGCAGCAAGCCTGCAAGTAATGAATAATCACACACCATCAGCATGTGGAGACACACACCTGTTTTAATAATCTCTTGTCCTCGCTCTCACACACATACACTCATTTTAAGATAACAGTAACTGCTCGGCTGTCTCTGCGTATCTCCCTCACAAAGCATTTGACAGAGCACATCTATTACCTGTCTTTTATTCCTTCCTCAAAGCCTCCAACATCAACCACAGCACTGTCCATGAATAATAACTGCCAACACAAGCTTGTTGATGTGTCGCAACTGATGTGTGACACTCTGCATGCATCTATTCTTGCCTAAAAAGATGGGCCATATTTTATCATCAGCATTATGAAAGGGAAGAGAGCACGCACTCTGTGCTCAGTGTCACACAGACTAAATTGAGAGTTTACTTTGTCTTTTAAATGTCACAGACTTGGACTGGGCTTTATCATCTTTGGGAAGAAATTGGATTGAGTGAAGAAAGCTACAAACATAATTGGCTATAAAATTAGGCCAATTATCAAAGACAGAAATCCAATGTCATGGACAATAATTAATAAATTAAAAAATGAGGCACAACAGCAGAGATTTTTTTCTGGTGGCCTAGTTTGGCCAAGAAGTTCAGATTATTACTTGACCTGCCAACATTTTGGACAAAACAAACCAAACCAAACCAAACCAAAACAAAACCAAACAAACCAAAACAAAACAAAAAAACAAAAGGACTAAACAAAATTCAACAAAAAACAAGACAAAATGAGTTAAAAACAAGACAAGACAAAACAAATAAACGAAATACAAAACATCTTTAGCTAAATTTAAAGTTATATATATATATATATATACACATTCTTTCAAAATGTGCTAATAACCAGAAATTGTACTGCTATAATTTAACAATGCATATAATTATTATTTATCATTTTAACCCATACTAAGTGATACTTACACATCACCCTTGTGATTTCAACAAAAATAATTTATGTTAACCAGATAGATAATGTTACTTTGGTAACATATTTACATATTTGGTAACAAATTTACATGAATTTGCAAAGCAATGTTCAGGAAAAATGAATAAATGAATGTAAGATTATTGGAGTGATAACTGAAGTAATGATTTCATGGCAGTTTAAAAAAAACTGCACAAATGCTGCACAATTCTATTTCATATCATGATGTGGACTGATGTGGAAGTTCTGATTAAGTGTAAAATCTGTCTCAGTTAACTTGATGGTCTTACATTTTAAAAGAGAAAAGTAAAAAAAGACATCAAAGCATAGCTAGAATGGATCACTGAGGTCAACCACAGATCTCACAAACTCTGGTGTCTTTAAGTGTGAACACACATATAGAAAAGATTTCAAAATTAACTTATGTCCTAATGAACATCCTACAAAACAACCAGTATAGACACACATATATGTGACATCCTTGAGGCTTAAATGCCACATTAAACATCAAAGCATAGCTGAAGACAGCACTACACTAGTATTGGCACAGCATTGACAGAAAACAGCCTTGTACGAAACGTATACATGTCACTTCAAGGCCTGGCAATTAGAATACAAATGAACCCGAGATGAGGCAGAGGGGGAATAGATCAGCACTAATGGCTGAAGAAAAAGATCGATGCTTGGGCTGCTTTCCTCTGGGTGGATGGAGCAAGAACTGGACACTTTCCACAGCAGAAAGGCTCACCAAGAGCAGACCATCACTCAAATCAAGCCCAAACTTCACGTCACCGATGATGCACAAAGTGTGCTGTGTGTATTTTTTTTCCTTCCCTTGACAGGAGAGTGATGAAGAGGGACTGGTGCACAAGTTCATGAATAACCTTCATAAATATGTAAGCTTCATCCCAAGAGCCCAAGAGTCTAAGGGACAACATCAAAGATCCAAAAGTCCATTACATCAGGCATGAGATGGTGAAGCCCACATTTGTCATAAAACAGAAAAAATGCGATTTTAGCTAAGAGAGTGTGTTTTCCTTGGCTGCAATGTTTTGCTGTGTCTGACTCTGTAGAAATAGTTACATTTTAATATGGGTGCATAGCAAGTGTGTGACATTTTTTGTCAAATATGCATTATTATTCTAAATAAAAGGTACTGATAAATCAAGAAGTCACTCAAACTAGTTCACTTTACTACATTGAGTATTACAGTATTCACTGACTGCACATTTCAGATCCACAGGGAGAAAGATGTCACACAATCTGTCACAATCTGTGTTCACTGCAAATATTCTAGAAAATCAGACTTCTGTGGTTTGTGGTCTTGCATGTCCTGTAATCAACCAAACATTGACTGATGCTTGTGTAAGGTGTCACCTTACCGAACCACTGGGTGTCACCATTTTCAGATAAGCAATATTTAGTGCTACTACCTGTCCCAACCTTGGTGGAAAATGAAATTTATGTCAGTATTTTTTCTGAAGAAATACTAATATTGTTTTTAAAAAATGTAGCCTGACAAAACACATTTCAAGTCAAAAGAAAAAAAAAATATTGCTTAGGAACACTTTTAAAAGAATGGGAAAACACAAATTATGCTCTATTACAGCCCCTGCTGTATGTATAAATAATCAAATAAATTGAAAATCTATACATATATGAAATGATTTGTTGATTAATCATTAAGATCAACTGGATTAATTAATAGTAAAATGTATTAAAATGAACGAGAACAGATAAAGTGCAAAGTAAAACTTTTATGTTAATGCAATTACGAGAGGCAATTATTTTAAAGTCATGAAATCAGTATAAGCCTATTCACTTTATTAATATATGCTTCCTGATCTTCTTGTGATTTGCATTTAAAAAAAAAAATAAATCAAAATGTAATGACTTGCTCTGCATCTTAAACAACTTTCCTTTTTCACTGCATCACCAAGCCCTCTTATTTTTAACCCCTACCGTCCCGTCAAAACCGTCAATTTATGATGGAATCGATTCTCTGTGGATTAACTTAAGCCCCGTCAATTTATGATGGAATCGATTCTCTGTGGATTAACTTAAGCCCCGCCCCGTTTTCCTTATTGAATATTCGAATACATAGCCTACTGAAATAAAATGTGAAATTCTTAGTATTTTAAAAATATATTTATCATGAATAACGCTTATTGTTCTGTAGGCCTATGATAGGCTATATAATAAAATAGTCAATTGAAAATACATTTCTTGATTAGCCTAATTGTTTAGAGATAAATACGTCAAGTTCTGAAAAATCACCATAACTTGTCACCTCAATAACACAATTCGTGCAGTAGCCTGAGTGATCTATTCATAAACACTGACACTGGTCAGAGCAAGTAACTCCGCGATGATTTCCAGGTAGGAACATTTTGTCGTGCATTGCTTGAAACGCGAAGCAGAATGAACGAACAAATAGAACGATGTTTGGTGTTTCCATTTGTCGTCATTTAACGTCAGACCTTTGGACTAGAAGCTTCTTATCGCTGCAGGTGTCCCGCTGGAGAGGAGCGGCGAGGTCACACACACACGCACACACACACGCACACACACTCACTCTCCCAGCTGAACTACACGCTCCGCGATCAGAGTAGCAATGAGAGGAGAGACCACACCTCCGAGCGGAGGGCAAAAGTCCGGACTGAACGAGCAGTGCACCTGCAACGCCATTCACAACGACAACCTGATATGGTCGGGATTACTGTGCGAGACTTACATTAAACTTGATATCTCTTTTAGCTGAGCGCGTTTCACCTCTCAGACGGATTGGCTGTATTTTTCTTGCTGTGTCTATTTGTGGCTGGTGTGTTCGGGATGGTGTGCTGCCTGCCAGCGCATCACAGGTAAGAACGGAAACGTTCTCATAGCACGCCTTCGTATTCTTTTAGGTTTAAATAGAAATATATTTATTATGAGTTATAAAAGTATAAGACAGATAGGATGATCCACACCTTGATAGAGCACCGCAGGACATATAAACTTTGTACTGGAGTTGTAGGACTTCCTTCTGTAAGGGTTTTTTTTTTTTTAAAGTAGCATTTGCCTTTCACTTCTGGAAATGCAGGCTCTGATGTGTAAAATGAGGGGAAGGTAAGTATTTAAATTTTTAGGTAGCATCCTAAAATGAGGAAATTAATAAACATACAATTTTTATTGCTGTATATCAGATAGTAAAATTAATTTATTATATGGCAGGGAATCATAAAATTATAAATTAAGCACACAAACCAGAGTTCTGTACTCAGTATGAACATGTTCTAGAACTGGGACCGAGATGTGCTGTTCAATATCATAGGCAAAATATAGCTAGTTCACATCCTTTTTTTTTCTCTGCCAATGAAAATAGTTTACAAATTCATGTCACACAAGTGGCTCAAATACAGTCAATCTGAGTGATGTTAGCAGTGCTGTTATACAGAAAAACATCTCTCCTAAAACAAGAGGACTGTAACTAACTGTTCTGTTCTGTATATGGATTTTTGGACTTTGCACTCTAAATATATTATCATCATATACTGTGTGAAATGTTTCACCAGTGTTACAAGATAAAAGCACATTTTCTGTATATACTGCATGTCAACAACTTTATCAGATAAAATATTAATTACTTACCCTACCTTCTATAATTAATAACATTGTAATCTAATTACTTAAGAAAAATTGTGAGTAATACTAATGAACAACATTTATTCATTTATTTCCTGGAGCAGGTCACACACTTACTGTTAGTCCTGTACACTTACCATTTCTTTCTTTTTTCACATCTTATAACAGTAATATTCCATCATGGCAAATGCACAAAGATATTTCAGATAAAAACAAATTAGTACTACTTATTTGGTGTCAGAGCTGTGGAGTATCATTCACACATGATGCCATTTCTGATTTTATTTCTGAGCTGGCCAATAAATAAATAAATAAACCTTCACCACAAATGACCAATCCATATGTTCTGAATTTTGAGGACACACATATATAATCTTAAACAAATTTATATAGTATTTAGACATTTGGAATGAGGAATTCATATAATTATCAGATAACATGGACGCTGTGATGTCCGTGTCAAACATATTGTGGTTTAAAGAGTAACTCGTATAGTCAAATGAATACAAAATATTAAAGAGGAGCTGCAGAACTGTAACAGTTCTATAACAGCCTATAGTGAAAGAAAGGTAATGCCTCCCTTCTGAATAGTTAATCTTATTCTGTATCACAAAATAAAAGGGAAGCAAATTATTTTAATGCCGTAGGTGCCCTTTCAATGCAATTCAGTATGAACAGTGCTTTACAGTGACAGTGTAATAGTTTAGAGGAAAAAAGATAGTAATTAATCATGGTTACCCTCTCTCTACCATTAAACTTTACGGTCTTTTGGCTACATTGAAGGTGTTAACAAAATAATCAAACAAAATATCACATCATGGATATAAAATCAAATTTAAGCAGTCTTACGACATTTTATTGCTTTATTGTTACTTTATTGTTGGCCATGGCCATAAACACACCTACAATAATACATTATAACAGTAGCCATACTGTAGCCAAGACAAAAAGTACAAAGCAAAAAGCACAAACAAAAAGATAAATGTCAAATAGTTCTAGAAAAAGTACCAAATGTACCATGATATTGCCAAGGTATTCTCTAAAGTATCTTGGAGTGCCACATAAATACAAAGGTAGGTGAATATGGTCTTTCAGTTCCATGGTAACACCATCTGATATCATTACTGTAGAATGGTATCACCAGCACCTTTTTTATATAAAGGAGTAACAACCTTATTTGGAGTTCTGATAGAGAGTTTTGATAAATGCATCTGCACGGAATGAAAGGAATGTCAAATTTATGCTTCCAGGTGCCAAATAACCAAAAATTCTGGGCTCCTTCCTCATCCTTTCCTCTGAGATCCCTTATAAACACGCAGATCTTAAAAACGACAGGTGCATGACAGCACTCAGTAACATCCAAACATCCCAAAAGTGTATATTTCAGAATATTCTGTGACAAACCCGGAGACAGCCAGTGAGAATGAAACCGTGCCCTAAGAGTGAAGGAGCAGGTCCAGGTGTCTTAACTGGGTTGGTGTCTATGTCACAGATGGAGGGCAGGTCAGAGAAAATGGAGCTCAGTGGCCAGGCTGGATAGTTGCCCTTTTTTTGTATTGCATTATGGATTATGTTCACATTTCTGCTGTCCTCGAGGCCAGAATATTCTGGATGCTCTCACTGTTTTGAGAATGAAAGGGGGAGAGAGATAGGCAGGAAGAGAGGTAAATTTTTTTCTTTTTGTCAGCAGTGTGGAGCTGGGTGGACGGGCCTGTTAATTGGTGATTTAATTAGTGCTTAATATTGCAGCTGTGCCCAAAACAGGAAAATCAAGCACCGAACAGCCATGAATACAGAACATCGTAGACCTTACCAGACAAAATAGCACTCTTAAGGCTGAAACACACTACATCTGAACAGATCTGAGAACATTAGGCATCATACACTTGCCAAAATGGGTACACAGTAATACTGGCCATCATATACTAAATGAGTGATGATCACACAATACCAGCCTTTCACATTGTTACAAATACAACAAACTCATGCAGAAACATGCACCTTGTTGCTAGGAGATGCGTGACGAATAAAAATAATATGTGCTCTAAAATCGGCTCAAAATATCAAATGTGTTCAATATCCTCCAACTGGATGGAATCATAGTCTGAAGCCAAAGAGTGTTTGCTCATTTATGCTACACAATTTTTTTGTGAAATCTGTCTACCCAAGGCTGAAATGTACTATTTGCATAGTATTCCAGTTTTAGGTTGGTTGCAGATTTTGGGCATTTGGTGTTTAGAGAAAATTGCGTATATGATGGGCACAGACTATGATTGCATCCAGTTGAAACATATCAAACATATTCAATATTTTGAGCCAATTTGAGCCCTCACTGAGCCCAAGCCAAGGCACAAGTTTCTGTGAGTTTGTTGTTTTTTGGTGTGACTTGAAAGTCTGGTAGTGTGTGACCCTCAGCTGGCAAGTATTTGATGCCTTGTGTTTCAATTTAAAAGTGGTGTAGTGTATTCCATCCCTTATACCAAAAATCTGCAGATTGGCTCTGACTTTCGACAGCTAACGTCGATGCGTTCAGACTGCAGAATTCGGAAAAAGTCGTGTTGTATATTTTTAGCCTTTATTGACATGCACGAAGGTTTCTAGAAAGATATGAGTCATGTTTCTGCACTATTTGCACACCCATAAAAGTCGTACCAGGTCTATTGTTGTCGAGTTAATCATACATAGAGAACACCGAGATTTTTGCGCAGAGTAAGATTGAGTAATCTGTCTTTATAATGTCATTTTGTGTTCTGTTTCCTCCTACAAATGTAGTGGTAAGCTGCAGTGAGGGGTGGGAATGAAAGAGTGTTCTTTAGAGGAAAGTGTACTGATGGAAGGAGAGGATGTAATGACACCACTGAGTCTTGAAGTGAAATGATGGAATAAGGTACGTGGCATATGTTAACTTTTATGATGAAAAGAAAGAGCACTGGGAACAGGAGCTGTGCTTTTCAAAAAGGCTATCCCTCCCCAGCCAACAGAACGGCAGTGCAACATAGGAAAAAAAAAAAAAAAGAGACAGATAAGATAGATGCAGAAATTGAGTCAGAAACAGAGAAACAGAGAGCATTTCTCAGTTGAAATAGCAAGAGATTAAGGGTGAAAAAAATCAAGAGTGGTTTATGCAGCTCAGAAGGCAGGGTCCAGGCCAGCTGCTGTTTGCGGTTTGTTCCTGAGGTTATGCCTGACAGTAACTTGAGCCATGTGTGCAGGCTGATAAAATGTGGATTAAGCAGGAAGGAGAGAGGGGCAGCAAGTAGCATAACCATAACAACTTACTCTTGGCCCACCAGGACCCAAATCTTATACAAAATAGTCTGTGATTCATTTCTTCTCTTTCAGGTACAGCACAACATAACTCATTTAATACTAATGAGTAGAATATAGAGTTTAGCCTGTTGTGTGCTTGTGATTCCATGAGCATTGCCTGTATTAATCTTCAGGGAACATGACTTAACATTTGAGCAAGAAAAAGACTTGCTTAGATGTGGTGTGTCCCAAAATCTAGCGCACTACACATAAGGCAGCTGCCTAACAATCCTGACAAATATGTAAACTTTTAAGTGATTGATTTGGAACACGCTACATAGGCAGCAACTCAACTCACAATTTATTCCAGATAGAGTTTGGAGTTAGCATGTTGCTAAGCTAACAATCAGCCCATCAGACCTTCTATCAGGGTAATTCCATAAATGTAAAAATACATGATGGCACACACAATTATTGTGTACATTAGTAAATTTTTAATCAAACTGAACTGTTTTTTTATTAGTAGATTTGGATACTGAATTACTCATATTTATAATCAACTACTGTGTTTAAAATCGCAAGGTACTGCTTTTGAATAAGTACTTACTCATCATGTTGTAACTGACCCTTCGCAAAGACCTCCTTCGTTACTGTTGCTATGTCTGACAAGCCATGGGGCTCTCATGCTACACATCATGTTTTCATGCTGTGTAGCATGAGAAAAATACATTTCAGAGCAAAGAGAAAACTAACAATACATCGACAGACCAGACAAAGAAGGTTACTTTAAGTCTCAGATTTCAATTTTGTAATTTAAGAAATTCAAACAATAAATAATGTTTTGTGGCTCTTGAATGTGTCGTGACAGATTGCGGTAGCACCTCAGTTCAAGCAGCATGTGAGCCGATCATCACTTCCTCTTTACTAGTTATAGCATGAAATAAACATGAATGAATTTGACTGTGGTCTATTTGATGCATCTCAGAAAGCAGCGTAATTAAGTTCCCTTCTTTTTGGAGCAACTAACGTGACACTTCTGAACATTTTTTTAAATGGTGCTTCCATTGGAGTTAAAATATAGTGAACTTTCAACATGCCTTCAGAATATATTCATATAACTTGGAAAGCTTTTGGATAGCTTTAAATAAAAAAATGAATATTTCATGAATATTTTCTGGAGATTTTCCATCCATTTCCACCATGCCGCAAAGGTTTCTCTCACCTGAACCCTTGATATGGAAAAGGAAATCTCCGCCCCGTTCAGATCTCCCTTCACAGCAGTTTCCTTCCTTCAGTAGTTTCCTTCCTTCACAACCAAAAGCAATTCATTAAACCCTGACGAATTAGACGTACTGCATATCCTTTACACATCCCCTTCACATCTAACTGTCAATTCTTTGCTTCCTTTGTCTCCATACAGATAGTGACCTGTCTCATCCTAGCCAAGAGAAGAACTCAGAGACTTGCTCCATTGTCTGTGTCTAGCAACCAGGCAGAGAAGAGTATGCTAGACAAGGCATCAGCTGTTGTATGGTGACCGGAGACAAGACAAGAGCCTGCTTTATGAATGCTTCTTTTTCAGATACATCAGAGACCTGCAGTCAGAGATACAACAGGGTACCACTTGACTAGAGAATGAATGGCGCGCTTGGCCTGCCACAATGCTTAGCATTCACACCTGTCGGGAAAGATGCCGTTTGCTCTAAATCTTCAAGAAAACCACCAAACTTCAATAGCCAGCAGCAACATGATCTAAGAAAGAGGAGGAGGTACACTGTCAGAATGCTCCTAAACCTGAACACCTCTGTCCTGGTTTGTGGATCACTCACGCACTGACAGCCAGGGACATTTTGCCTATGAAATAACCTCAGAGAGACCTTGCAGGCAAACTGACTGTGGACTGTTTTTTAAATTGAGGGCTAAGTTGGATGGCTGTCCAGTCCCAAGGCTGCTACACTGACAGATCAGCCATTTAGAAGGTTTTTTCATGTCAGCCTAAAGGAATCTGACTGCAAATAATTATAAATGCTTTAAAACTAAGAATTACATCTTACACACTTTCAGCTGTCTGGTCGGCCTGGTTGTGTTATAAATACACTTCGGAGTCTGGACTGCACCTGTCAGTGACACCACAAAACTAAAGAGGAGAACTTTGAGAGTCATTGCGAATTAAAACCAAAAGTCAGTATATTTTTAGAAATGAATTTTTAAGTATAAGCTAAGGTGATGGACACAAATAATAAGCTCAAATCAAGTCCCAACCCAGAATATTTCCTTGCTGTCCTTTCTCCCTCCGAACTTTGTCGAGGAAATAACTGAAAGTAAACGCACCAGTGAATGATAAACTGTCACATGGAGAAACACTCTCATCTCAGACACATTCTAACTCTTTAGGGTGAGTATATCTCCAATGTAACACAAGGCACCCATCTAAGATCACATTCATGATATTTTCATAAAAGTTCTAAGATTCAAAAGCTGATCTGATTGAAGAGCTCTCATACCAGGTAATCTTTTAGACTGGGCAGATGGGATAAGACAGGTTGAAATACAGTATACTCTATAACATAACTGGAGAAAGGGGTGCAGAAATTGTACAAAAAATGTGAAAATCAGTGTTGTGTTCGTTATTTTTTGTCCTTTGCTTTCTGGCTTGCAGTAAAAGAAACATTAACAATTATTATTCATTTTTATAGGGAGAGTTCACCTTAAAATGAACATTGTCAGCATTTACTCACCCTTTACTCTTGTATGAAACACAAAATGCATTCATAATGCAACTTTAAAGCTTCAAAAACACCATAAAATATGCTTCATATTACATGTACACTATATTCCAAGTCATATGAGAACTTGTGTGAGAAGCAGACCAAAAAAAAGTTGTTATTCACTGATAATCCCTTCCAGTGAAGGCAAACACTGAAAGAATCAGTGAGTTGAAATCAAAAAGTGAATCAATCTGATCAATGGACAAATCTTTCAGATTGGTTCAATAGATTAATTAAAAAAGATTTCACTTAAAAGAGTAATTCATTCACAAATTAGAGGTTTCAAGAAGAACCATGATGGGATTTCAAGGGTCCCCCTTGAAAATGAGATGAAGCATCTCAAGGGGCTTTCCCTTAATAAACTCAAAATTCAAATTCAAATTCACGAGCTATTACACACAAATCTTATGTACCACAATGCTACTTTTATGATGATACATTCATGGTTCTTTTGCTTCCTTTTTGAAGCTTGAAAGTCCCTGGTCATTGTAATGGCATTGGAAAAAAGTAACTAATGTTATTCTATAAAATTTCTCTTTTTTGCTACAACAAGGACCCATACAGGTTTGGAATAACATGAGTCTGAGAAAATAACAACAGAATTTTCATTTTGCAAACTATCCATTTACAACATTGTAATCTTAGCATGGACTTTGGTGTTTTTGCTTTCATGGGCTTTCTTGTTTTCATTTTTCCCTCTTCATGCCTCACCTCAGTCACAGGGAAGCTGTATGTCAGTGATATGAGACTCAGGTCTACAGGGACTTAATTATCAAAGCTTCACAACCCCTACGGCCACACATGTGCCAGTGACTGACTTTGAACAAACAGTGCAAAATAATGTCACTGGTCCTGGATAAAAAGCAAAACGGTTCGCCTTGGTCCTTTATTATAATGTATGCAATGTAGTTGAGGAGCAGATGCAGTTTGCAGGTGCAGCAATGCTGACTGTGAAGGCAAAGCCACTTACGGGATTGTAAAGACAAGCTGTCTGTCCTGCAACCTTGAGGGTCACAGGGACCACAGAGACAGGCCATTTGTAAAGGAATTAATGTCTGAGCCCCTGAGCAGAAGGGAAATTGTCTTCTCACACTACTTAAAATCTTTATTCTCTCTCCACACACATCCACATGATCGTCCCCAGCCACATTAACCAGCTTTAGATTAAACACAAGTGTTTCAATTAAAACTTGTGTTCATTGTTTGACCACATCATAAATTGATTTTAAGAACAGCTTTATAAATAAAGTGTGTAAACGTGGTGTTTTAGCCAAATAAAGCAGCTGGTCTGACTCCAAAATGCTGTTTTAAAACCCTGTTGAATAATTTACATAATATTTGCAACATTTTGTTGAACTTTGCATATTTTGGGGAGTGGAGAGAGTGATGTGCAGATTAACATACCTTATTTTCCTGTTTTGTTCAGTGACATTGATGGCATTTTGACCCCTTGGATTTTCAAGCCAAATTGAGCTAATTTTGGATGGAACTTCTAAAATGCATCTTTGATAATGATGTGGTCAGTCCAGTCGAGTCACAGATGGTTTGTTTTTTCACTGAAAAATCTGTTGTCCAAAAAACAAACAAACAAAAAAAAACATACAGGTATTTCAGTAACAGTACAAACTATTCACCATATTGCCATATTGATATATTTTTCTTATATACACTAGTCAACATTTGAAGTGGATCAAAACCTTTCATCAACGTTGTCCTAAAACCAAAATATGTGTGTGTGTGTGTGTGTGTGTGTGTGTGTGTGTGTGTGTGTGTGTGTGTGTGTGTGTGTGACACT
>JAFVLL020031612.1:0-37841 GCA_021397915.2 Tor tambroides
AAAAAAAGAATACTTGCTTTAGTTATACAAATGAAAACTACGAAACGAACAGATTTGCATTTAAAATGGTATTTTCATGTAATTTGACGAACTTCCGGTTTAAGCCACACCCACTTCCGGATCTATCCGAATACAGATACAGATACAAATAATTTTGAGATTGTCACAGATACAAATACAGATACAAATAATGGCTCTGCTGCACACCCCTAATATAGCTATATGTTGATGATGATATAAAGTGTGAACAACTGAGCATTTTCTATATCGTTTATATATTGTAGTATGCAAATATATCAATGCAGGTTTTAGTTGGTAGGACTTGTTGGCCCGTTAGAGAGATTAAAAAACAGATAAATGAGTAACAAAGTGAGAGATGTGTTAATAAAAGTGCAGTATGCTGTGAAAGAGAACTAAAGAATTCACTAGGCCTGCTCGCATTCTGACAGGCAGTTTTCTGTGTGCGCGCCCCGATACAAACTATATAACGATTATAATAAAGATAAAGGGTTTTTATATAGGGCAGGTTTATAGGGCACCTTACACTAAATACTATGTACTTACATTTAAATTAATCATTTGATACAATGAACTTATTGTGTACATACGTGTTTTTACATTGTACTTATATTTAAAAAAAATACCTGCATGTAATTACATCTGTAACTAATTTCTGTAATTACATTTGTAATTACACTGTTGATTCATCCCTTAGGCTGATAATACAGATGATCTAAGGGTGGTAAAGCTGATGATACATGGGGCAAATTTCTGAGCAATGTTGCTGGGCAACTTTGAGCAATGTTGCAATCAACAAGCAACCAGGTGAGACACAGGGCCCATGACCGATCTAAATCCAGATTGAAATTTGTTACCCATTCTCAATTGGAAAGTGCCCAAGCAACATTGCTCAAAACACATTGCCCAGCAAAATTGCTCAAATGTAGGCTATCAATGGCTTAACACCTTAACCCACCCTTAAACCTACCCATACCACCAAACCTGTCCCTAAACTTACCCGTAACCCACCTCAATAGCAGCAGAAGTGTTTTACCATACAGTATGAACACAATAAGTAAACTGTACTTATTTTCTAAAGTGCATAGTAGTTAAGGCAACCTAATATAAAGTGGGACCAGATATAGTTTTAAAAAACGGTTTTAAATCTAAACAAATAGCAGAGTCCACACCACAACTATAATAATAATGGCACAAAAACACACATATTGTTCAAATCACTTTCAGAGCAATTTTATCCTACTGATGAATGAGAAAAACATCGACAGCCAATCAAAATCAATTCTGTGTTATAGAGCTCGAGCATTTACAGTGACATAACTGCAGCACATGCTTAGGATACACTAATAAAGTTATCTTTATATCATTCTTGGTGCGAACAAGCCTTAATGGTACTTCACTGGATGGCCAGTTTTCACATGTATTTTATGCATTTTCAAAATACAAAATACTGTATTTGTATTTAAATAAATTTTTGTAGGCAGTATTTTGTATTTGTATTTAAATACATTTTTCCACAACTCAGACTCAAACTCAAAACTCAAAACGTACTTTGGTGTTATATGTGAGGGCCCTCTACAGAAATGTTTCATATTAAATCTAAAAGGGGATTAGACTTTTTTATCACAATTGTATCTATCACAAACTGTCAAGTCCCGCTTTGTTGGGCTGTGCCAAACTAAAAAAAGGATGAGCTCTTTGATAAGTCTCATCCTAACTTCCTGTTTAATCTAGGTATGTCTGCACGTTGAAGAAAACTGATCTTGTCACGTCAGTTTCATGTAAACGTTAACATTAGTTACTGTTCCATGGATTTATCCACTGACTTATAGAATCCTGGAACTGACAGAGGCAGATGCAAGGATGAAGTTATCAAATTAAATGTCACAAGCAGGATTTGGGATCAAGTAGGGAGGCAGATTGAGACTTATACATCGGTCTTGTGTGTCCCACTGACCCCTCAACCCACACCACCAAAAAAAGTGTCAAATATGCCAAAACCATGCTTTTTTCCATAAATGTTGTGTGACATAACCAGTTTGCGAGCTTGATCAACATACTTTGGTTTTACAAACCTAATCAGAGCAAACTCCTGATATATAACACATCTGAATTGGTACTGCCACAGATAAAGAATTGAATTCAGAATCTTGTACAAACCTAACTCACCTTGTTCTTTCTCCTTCCTTGGACCAACAGCTCCACTCCTCACATTACTCGGAGCATTCCTCTGATCAGACAACTTTTGACTTATCATGGCTTCCAGTATGATGCTCTCATTATCCCCAGACCACAAAAATGAAGCTTATATTTTTCCCATTATAGTGGGTAAATTTCACCCTTTTGTCTGGGTATGTTTCTCTTACTAAACTCAGAACTCACTGATGTTGTTGGGAGAGTCCAGTGGTCTATTTTGAGTGGTATAATAAACCCTGAGAGGACCTCTCTCACACTCTGCCTTTCACTAATACCATCAGATTACCATGAAGGCTTATTCAGTTTTTGGCACAGCTCTAAAGCTCTTTGCTCTATCTGTAAAATTCACAACAAAATTATGGGAAAAAAAACAAAAAATCTCATATTCATATGTTTATCCTATTTCTCCTCCTTCAGGTGTGCTTCTCCAGCTACTTTAAGACATTCTTTGATCCACTTTATTAGTTGTCATATAAAGTCAATATTTATTTTATTAGTTAAGCCAGGAAATTATCCACTGTGATTTTCATTTAGCAACATTTCATTCACTAAATGGGAAATAAATTTCTGAGTGGATCAATGATGCTTTGTAATTCCTTAACTCTTGTTCAGATTTGTTATCATTGTGGGTCTAAATAAAAACACAGGCATCAGTCCAACACAGCCACATCTATAATTGAGAATGATGTGTGGCAGAGTAACAGTAAATCTGTAACTGGAGCTCTGGCACATTCCAGGCTGTAAATACCCAGAGATAGACGGAGAGAGAGAAAGAGACTGGTGAGAAGAGAACAGGACGAGATACACAGTGCCTAAAAGAGAAAGAGTGAGAGGTGCTGAGTGTTCTGACAGCTGATGACCCTGCGTAGTCATAGCCATTGACAGTGTTGTAGTTGGTGTGGCTCTTGTGTATTTTAGAGTCAGAACAGCAATAACTCGCAGAAGTGGGACTTAAATTGTTTTGGAAGCATTGAAGTTTACACAGTGTACCCTTGTTATTCAAAAAGAATAAAATGAGCCTTTCTGGTGTAACACTTTACAACAAAGTCCCATACATTAGCATTAGTTTTTAGCAGTATATTTTTTTTCAGTGAATTTATTATTTTTTAAATGTTATCATATGTATAATAATATAATTATTCCTTTTTTGTTCATGTGGTTCACAGTGCATTTACTAATATTATTAATAAATACAACTTCAGATTTTAAAACTATAATTAGTAAATGTTTAAATGATAATTTATTAAGAATGATAATTCATATTGACCAATGTACGTTGTTTAAACAATGGAAACATATTGTTATAGCTTATTGTTATAGTGTTAGAAATAGGATAATCATATTTACACTTTTGGAAAAAAATGTTTAAAATTGTATCTTTAGGGATACAACAGCTTGTCACTGGGGCAGTACCCTTAAAGGGATATTTCATGCAAAAATGAAAAATCTGTCATTAATTACTCACCCTCATGCCGTTCCAAACCCGTAAGACCTTCGTTCATCTTCGGATAGACAGCAATGCAACAACGAAGTTAATTGTGTTCCGAAGATGAATGAAGGTCTTATGGGTTTTAGATCAACATGAGGGTGAGTAATTAATGATAGAATTTTCAATTTTTGGGAGAACTATCCCTTAAAAGGGCCATCTTTGTACCTTATATAAAAGTTCATATCAGTACCTTAATGGTACATGTTGCTACTCTAAGGTACTAATATGCTCAATTTAGACAAAGTAGATAAGGTACAATGTTTTCCCTTTAAGCTGTTGTACTCCTAAAGGTACTGTTTTGTTTGTTTGTTTTTTTGACAGTGTAGGTTCAGAACCACTGAAAGAAATAAAGCCATTATATGCTGTACATCATACCAAGAGAGTCAAGAAAAGGTAACCCCTCCCCCATCACATTAAGGGAAATTTATCTCAGACCACATAGTCAAGCTGGCTTCAAGCAGACTTGGGAAATCTTTTTTTTTTTCTTCTGAAAGGTTTTGTATTTACTCTCAGGCACATACTATACAGTGCATTTTACCTTCTCCAAGGTCCAGCACAGCAAGGACAGCACTGGTCCTAGCTTCACCCAGGGGATTAACAGCCACACAGGTGTAGAGACCTCCATCAGCTTGCTTACAGTCTCGTATCCACAATCCGTCATAATCCTCATGATCATTTATCAAGGGGTCGTCATTATGGTACCAATGCAGTGTGGGTCTCGGGTTGCCTCCCACAGACACCCTCAGACGGACATCACATCCTGCAGCAACAGCAGCCCACTTCAGCTTTCGGAGGAACACAGGTGGAGCTTCGACAGGGGACTGCTCCGTCAACTTTTCTTGGGTCGGGGAAATCATGGAACTTGAGTTTCTCTTCACCAACTCAGCTTTTTTCATTGTGATTATTATATTGAGCAATACTGTTAAACTTAATCTTTTGCACTGAGACAAATCCTTTGGTGGCCACTGACTTGTTGAGATATTATGTTCTCCAATTTGTTATAGACTTTCATCATGAAACTGGTCTGTAATCTGCAAAAATAATTCAAAGCAATGGTATTTTGAAATTTAGCAATTATTAAAAATATTTAAATACAGACTGTCTGATCAGAATCTTATATAAACAAATACAAAATGATAATGTGCACATAACATTAAAATACATCTAGATTTAATAAAAATTTAATATAATAATAATTTGCAGTATATATTGAAAGAAGTATCGTTTTAAATTTAAATTTCATGTACACTAGAATATGGAACTGTAAATTACAAGGCAAATTAAGCCCTATGTCATACCTCCTTGTACCAAAATCCAATTAACCGTATAAAAAACAACAACAACAAAAAAGCAATAATAAAGAGAAATGTTTTACCCCAACACAATGCCTCTGAATATCTTCATTAACTGCAACTTAATCTTTAAGCCTTCTCAGGATCATGTAGTATTAGTCCAGTACCAGGGTCTGTTTATACAAGAGAGGGTAATAGAGTGTTCCTTCCCTCTTTTGGATTGTGACCCTCTCTCCCAGCAATCTACCAGCACGTCACACGGCCCCTTGCTGACTAGATGGTAGGGTAGCTCAAGTCATTTAAAGATCTAACACGTTCCATTCTCTCTTCTACCCCCCTTTATCTTTCCTTCCATGCCCTTTATACTACACTGACTCCCTGTAGAGGTGACAGGCGACTACCACCAGCTTTCAAGTGACAGCTGGAGCAAGGGTAGTTGGAAATTTTTTTAGGACGTCCCAAAGCCTAAGTGTTTAATACAGTCATAAGATTTGTGAGTAAGTCAAAAACAGATGTTACTCCATAAATTTATTTATTTTGAGAAAGACCCTTTTATCTCTTTTTTTTTTTTTTTTTTTTTTTACATTAGCCTACATTTGCAGCCCAGTGGAACAATCAATGTCAAATTTCAGACTCCTTGAATCCATCATTAATTAAACATCTACTGTAAGATAATTCAGTATTTATGATTTATTTATTGATTGAGAAAAATACTTTTGCATGCATGATGGTGTAGTTACAGCATCTACCAGCAGGGACTAACTGTTGACACTAACCAGCCAAACCCTGACCCCTTGGTCTTAAAGGAATAGCAAATACAATTATAAATACACTTCTACACTCTGTGATACAAATACGACACTCCTCCTCACTGCTCTGAAACATACCAGAGACTTTGTAACCAACCAACACCATTGTTTTTGTGTGTGTGAAGACATTGAATGAATGTTGACTGATTCATTGGTTAAAGATAGCAAGGGCTAGCACATGATATGATTGCAAAACAGTGTAGTATAATAGTGCAATGGAACATGGGCCTTGTTGTGTTGGAAAAAAATGCAAATGTGTTTCTACTCCAGAAAAAAATCAGTATGAGTTTTTCTTCTATTGAGTTTCACATAAAGTTCAAATCATACAAATAAAGGCTACTATATGACATTTCATACATTATGCAGACTGCAAAACTGATCTCTTCCTGAAAAATAATGTATAATAATGCTAAGCCATTTGCCAACTGCACTCCTTGTAGGTTTACCCCACCTGCTGGAACAGTGTGGAAAGCTTAGACATCTTCTACATGTATCCTATTATTCTTATGATGCATATTCTGCTATTTTGACTATTAAACAGTAGAAGAAATCCATATGTACCGCACCCATTAGTACAATGGTCTAAATCTAAACCAGACACATGTGACTAACAAAACTAGGTGTCAAAGTGAGTCTAAAAAAAAGACTGTTGACATTTAAAATTGTGACTCAGCTAATATTAGCTCAGAGAAACCATTATATATTTGCTATTTTTGATATCAAACACAAGATCCGATATTCACCATTCACTCTTAAGAAAAATGGTTCTGAACAGTACCAGAAAAGGGTTCTTCGGCTTGTAACAATAGCAGAACCCTTTCTAGTGCTAAACAGAACCTTTTTAATAGGGTTCCATATAGAACCATGCTTTAAAAAAGCTATATAGGACCTTAATGGTGTTACAAATAAACTTTTAATGTTAGTTTTTCATTAATATTTGTATATTAATATTATTAATATACTAATATTAATTATATTAATATTAGTATATTAATATAATTAATATAAGAGAAAATAAATAAAATAAATATAAATAGAAGAGAAAAGACATAGAAAAACCCATTAGCATTTGAAAGTTATAATTTATAGACATTTTAAGAAAGAAATTATGTACCTGTTGAGAGTGTGTTGACAGTCTGTGTAGTTGGATGGCTGAGCTCCAGAAAATAAGAGGCATAGAGTGCAGCCTCAATTAGGGTTTTACATTAAAACAACAACAACAACAACAGCAGCATGTTGTGTGAATTAAGTGTTTTTATTGACGTGCAAAATTGTCAGTGCTCTTAACACCAGTTATTAGCTGAATACATTAATGAATGACAATTGACACTGAACATGAATAAACACAGTACATAAAGAATTAAAACAAAATAAGGACAAAAAATAGAGCAAGTTTCAGTGAAACAATCACAATCCTCTATGATGCCTTTAAGTCCATTTTGGTGTGATTGATTTTTCTCTGCAGATGATGAGGTTGTAGGATGTGATACATCTGTGGAGAAGAAGAGAGACATTTTCACAACTTAACAGAGCTGCACACACTTACAACCCGAATTACGGAAATGTTGGGACGTTTTTTAAATTTGAATAAAATGAAAACTAATAGACTTTCAAATCACATGAGACAATATTTTATTCACAATAGAACATAGAGAACATAACAAATGTTTAAATGGAGAAATTTTACACTTTTATCCACTAAATGAGCTTATTTCAAATTTGATGCCTGCTACAGGTCTCAAAAAAGTTGGCACGGGACAACAAAGGGCTGAAAAGCAAGAAATTTGGAAAAGATTCAGCTGGGAGAACATCTAGCAACTAATTAAGTTAATTGACATCAGGTCTGTAACATGATTAGCTATAAAAGGGATGTCTAAAGGCCCCAATATACTTCAAACGAAATCAAAGAACAAGCTGATATGACATTTCGAACAAAATCAGGCCGAAACGAAGTTCGTTTTGGCAGTTCGATACAGCTCACCAAAGCAAACTTTCTAGGGGAGTTCATTTTGGCTCCTGAACACCTTTGAGCTACTATTGGTCCGTGGCGATTACACAATCGGTGGTGTGTTCTGGAGCTCCGCCTTCTTTGACATGTGATTTTTTTTTCCCTGTACGTTTCTCATTCAACAATGGTCAAGGGAACAACATCTCCAAGTCACTAGCAACATAAATACACTGTGTCGAATAGCTGAGCTGCCACAAATATATCCGCACCTGTACAGTTGCTCGCAGAGAGACTTTAAAGATTCAGAGAAAGGATTTAATTCCTAGAAAGAAATTGCAACGAAGCTTGGTGTTGACAACCCGGAGTTATGCAGAAAGCGATGTAGAGAAACATCAGATGCAAGTTTTCCAAAGCCATGAAAAGAATGAAAGGAATGAGTAAAGATATAAGGTAGCAAGTACCAAATACATGTGTTTCAAATAAATGTAACACCATACTGCTACTGCTGCTGTTGTTGTTCTTTCAGTAAGCGAATTTAAAAGGTAAATAATAAATGAAATGCCAAAAGAACACACAATAATAAACCTTTGTTTTTATCAAATCATCACACCACATAAAATATAAAAACGTGTAATTTATCCAGTTTAATAAAAGACCTAGATACAGCATCATTGCATCGTTGTTGTGTTTAGGGCATTCACCTGAGCGTCGAGACACGTTTACATTAATCTACACCCCGCCTCCAGCAGCGCGGGGGTGTTGGAATGTTTGAAAACAGTATACCATAGCTCAGTCTTTTCAAACTTCTTTTTACCCCCAAACGAAGAACGAAAACGAACTTTGTTTGAAGTATATCGGGGCCTTTAGAGAGGCAGAGTCTCTCTGAAGTAAAGATGGGCAGAGGCTCTCCAATCTGTGAAAGAGTGTGTAAAAAGATTGTGGAATACTTTAAAAACAATGTTCCTCAACGTCAAATTGCAAAGGCTTTGCAAATCTCATCATCTACAGTGCATAACATCATCAAAAGATTCAGAGAAACTGGAGAAATCTCTGTGCATAAGGGATAAGGCCGAAGACCTTTGTTGGATTCCCGTGGTCTTCGGGCCCTCAGACGACACTGCATCATTCATCGGCATGATTCTGTCATTGACATTACTAAATGGGCCCAGGAATACTTCCAGAAACCACTGTCGGTAAACACAATCCGCCATGCCATCTGCAGATGCCAACTAAAGCTCTATCATGCAAAAAAGGAAGCCATATGTGAACATGGTCCAGAAGCGCCGTCGTGTCCTGTGGGCCAAGGCTCATTTAAAATGGACTGTTTCAAAGTGGAAAAGTGTTCTATGGTTAGATGAGTCCAAACTTGACATTCTTGTTGGAAATCACGGACTCCATGTCCTCCGGGCTAAAGAGGAAGGAGACCTTCCAGTGTGTTATCAGCATTCAGTTCAAAAGCCAGCATCTCTGATGGTATGAGGGTGCATAAGTGCATACGGTATGGGCAGCTTACCTGTTTTGGAAGCCACTATGAATGCTGAAAGGTATATAAAGGTTTTAGAGCAACATATGCTCCCCTCCAGATGACGTCTGTTTCAGGGAAGGCCTTGTGTGTTTCAGCAGGACAATGCAAAACCACATACTGCAGCTATTACAACAGCATGGCTTTGTAGTAGAAGAGTCTGGGTGCTGAATTGGCCTGTCTGCAGTCCAGATCTTTCACCTATAGAGAACATTTGGTGCATCATTAAACGAAAAATACGTCAAAGATGACCACGAACTCTTCAGCAGCTGGAAACCTATATCGGGCAAGAATGGGACCAAATTCCAACACCAAAACTCCAGAAACTCATAACCTCGATGCCCAGATGTCTTCAAACTGTTTTGAAAAGAAGAGCAGATGCTACACCATGGTAAACATACCCCTGTCCCAACTATTTTGAGACCTGTAGCAGGCATCAAACTTGACTTGACTTGACTTGACTTGACTTGAAATGAGCTCATTTTGTGCATACAATTTTAAAATTTCTCAGTTTAAACATTTGTTATGTTCTCTATGTTCTATTGTGAATAAAATATTGGCTCATGTGATTTGAAATTCTTTTAATTTTCATTTTATTTAAATTTAAAAAAATGTCCCAACATTTCCAGAATTCGGGTTGTATATGTGACCAAAAACTAAAAAAAGATAAGAACATATTTGATTGGAAACCAGTTACAATAAAGTTAAATTTGTATTTAAATTAAAGTCTGAAATCATTTACCTGTTGAGAGTGTGTTGACAGTCTATGCAGTTCAATCACTGAATTCCAGAAAATCAGTTACGAGGTGCTTTGACAGTTACAGACTTGAAAAACAAAAGGGCGGGAATAAAGAACCCTACACTCTAACACAAAGAACCGTTTCAGCATAAAAGGGTTCTTCAGAATGCTATGGTTCTAAATAAAACCATTACTGCATGTAAAGAACCTTTAAAGAACCATCTTTTTTTAGAGAGTTTATACATTTTGGCGGTGTATGTGAGGTGGCAAGTGGCTGAACTGATCTTCTATATTTAAGAATAGCCAAGACACTGGCAAAGCACAAGACAGAGACATTTGCACAACCAAGGTCAAACATTTGATAATGTATTATCTTGTTTGTTCTTTTCAAGCTCACATTTCATACTGTGGGAAAGCAGGTGTCATAGTATCCAAACTGTCAGAAAAATCTTACAGAGGACAAAGAATACGATTTGGCCAGTATAAAGAGATTTAATAAGAGGCAACAATAAAATTATCAAGAATATATCATCATTACAGCCAATATAAAGCCACTAAACAGCCACACAATTATATAGTTGAAATCTAAAAACCTTGTTTTATTGATTGGCAGGTAAGCAGCCGTTATTCTGCTTTACAGGATGCTGAAGGAAAATTTAACATTTACACTACGAATGTGATGGGGAAAAATGTGTCTCTGGCTGCCTCCGGATGTAATTTACATAAGTGATTAGATCACAAAATATTTTGGATGACGTACACTTTTATGAGTACTTGTGAATTTCTTTAAGGCGTGGTTCACCCAAACCAGAAAACTCTGTAATTATTGTTCATGCACATGTTGTTCTAAACCTGAATGATTTTTTTTCTTCTGTGGCCCACAAAATAATGCTGATAAAACATTTTGGTGTCCTCTGACCTCCACTGGGTGAAAAAAATTATTTTTTATTTTTTATTTATTTTTTATGTTTCACAGTAATAAGTAAGTCATACAAACAAATTAAATAATGGATCATGGAACAACATGAAGGTGAGTAAATGACAGAATTTTCATTTTTTGAGTCAACTATCCCTTTAAGACCAGGTGTAAACAGAGTCATAGGATGTTTTCAGACCTAATTCAGATCAGGGGTCACCTTTGACTTATAAGGCAAAGTGCAATAACATCACATTCACATAATAAATATTATGGTCTTCTGAATTTAAGATAAGAAGCAGGCCGGAGGAATATAAGCATGATCAGCTTTTGTGTAAATCTACTTTCTGACCAAAAATCCATTTTAAAAATCCTTCTGTTATACTGTGTCAATTCCTTTCAAGGACAAGGGAATGGGGAAAGAAACCGTCTCGAAGGATTGTAATCTCAAAAGCTGTTTTGTCCTGTCCACACTGTGATAGCATGAACCCAAACAATGGTTGCCATTTGTTGGAGTGTAACAAAAAATAGTCACAGACTTTTTCTACCAGACAGATCTGTGAGAGAGTTTGATTCCAGCTCTCTCAAGAAACAGCGAATCAAAAAGTGTTTAGAGATTTATTTGAGAACTTGCTGTATTTATCTTTGAAAACCTTCTATACATGTCACTTTTTGCTTTTGAGCCTGCAATTTTCAGTGTCTGATTTTAACCTGAGTTTTGAGGATGTTTACCTTAACCAGCTCTTTGCCTTCATTTGCTTGTGCCCTGATGTTGTGGGCTTTGTTGTCACCTCCACTAGTCCAGGCCTGCCAAGGAGACGAATTACCGCGTGACATGGTGCATGGCTGGCTGAAAAGAAGGATCCTTGACAGTTTGGGGATGGATGAGCCTCCTCTGCCAGTGCTTCAGCTACCAACACAGCAAGCGGTGAACAAAGTTGTGCATCATGTAGCTTCGCGAATGACTAGGGAGACAAGAGTGGAAAGAAGACACCATCAGGAGTCCTCACAGGTCATTCTGTTTCCAAGCTCAGGTGAGCTTGTTTCATGTCCATTAGCTAAATGAAAAACGATAATGTCTAACGTCATGATATTTGGTAAGATTTGCGGCTCCTTGTATGATTATGTATTAATTTAGTCATAATATTTTTTGAAGTGGAATTCATACATACAATAGCTTTAATACAAATATTCTAATAAACATCTAAAAGCATGCTTTCAATTTCTGAATTAACTCTGTGATTTGATTTGATTTGATTTGGGTGGAGGGATGGTAGTAGTTTGGCTTAATTATTGATTATTGTTATTTCTTTCTACTTTGCTACATATAAATATTTGAAAAACATTTGTAAGTCAAATCCAAGTCATGTGTGAAGCAACACAGAAAAGGGGGAAAAACAGCTTCCCTGCTTATTAATATGAGTGGTGCAAACAACATTAAGGAACATGTAGAAAAAAAAACTGTCTGTTAAAATGTTGGATAATTTGACATTTTTGTGTCAGGGCAAGGTTAGATTGTAAAATGTCACATGGTGTGACTTTCCAAAAACCTAATGATATTTATGAATTAATGTTTTTTTTTTACTTTTTTTTTTTTAAATAATTGTCAATATGTGTATACTCAAGTTTTAAATGTGGGAGGGAAATATGGTATTATTTTTGACAGTGATAGTGATGCCACATGGCATTTTTAGAGTCATTACTGTTGAAAATTGTATAAAGTTTTTCAAAACCATATGACACCAACTTGAATTGAAAAAGTACACTTCTAAGAACTTACCACATCTTAAACTAGATGTTTTAAAAGATTTATTTATTTATCATGGACACTTGTCATTGACCCACCTAAGGCTGAAATCACTAAATCATTTTTTAAAACAAAGAGGCTATTTTGACAAATGAACAGTTTCAGCTGCTGTACATTCTGACCTTTCTTATTAACTTTCAGAGTCTACATGCAAAGACATGCCTGATAGCTCCTCTGAGGCTGCATCTGGTCACTTTACTTACTACTTTCAGCCCTCTCTGGACAGCCAGGACTCCATCATCACTTCTGCCCACTTCTGGTTCTATGCTGGAGAGGCCATTGCTTCTAGCAACATTTCAGCGCCTCTTTTCATCCTCACCCCTTACCATGAGCTGCTCCAAGCATCTGTAAGTCCAGCCAAACGCTGCACTGATGGCTGGACGACCTATAAGTTAGATCTCCATCTCCACGTTGCCATGGCTATAGGCCCTTTCATGCTGCAGGTCCGTTGCCCATCCTGCAGTTGCTATGATTCAGAAGATAAAACACCCTTTTTGCACCTCCACACCCGCTCAAGCGGCCCCGACCGCTCACGGAGGGCACCCAAAATTCCTTGGTCACCAGCTGCTATTGAAAAGCTTAGGAGACCTGCTTCTGATGACACAGATTGCAAAAGAGAACAGATAGAAATCTCCTTCGAGGACCTTGGCTGGGACAACTGGATTGTTCATCCTAAAGCCTTCACCTTCTACTACTGCCATGGCAACTGCTCCAGCGCTGAGCGCACTACTACCCTACTTGGCATCAACCAGTGCTGTGCTCCTGTTCCAGAGAGCATGAAGTCTCTACGTTTCACCACCACCTCAGATGGGGGATACTCATTCAAGTACGAGACCCTGCCCAACATCGTACCAGAAGAGTGCAACTGCATCTAACACTCTGCCGTGGCTTGGTTTTAAGATTCATGTTTTTTTTTTAAAACACAAATCAGCTATTTTAAATAAATGATCAAAGCAAATAATGTGTGCATTAAAACTGTGTGAAAGATATATTCTCTGATTGTAAATTTAACTTTATTAAATGCTTAACTTCAGTAACATTATAATTTTGTTAATACACAAACACCAGTTTTCTGTAAAACGCTGCTCAGTAAAGTTTATTAAACATATAGAGCATCAAATGACAACTTTTTGCAGTTTCTTTCTTTATGCAAATAAGTACTAAATTAAACAGCCATTTACAGAGAAAAACATCTTAACCTTGTACACTAAGCTCTTTGAAAATTAATTTTAAAATACTTAAATTGCACATTACCCAGATATCTATGACAATAAAGAACAAATGTTTGAAAAATAGACGTGTCATTATTATATAATATTTATCCACTTTTACCCTAATAACAATTGTTTACCCGGGTAGCTAGATGAGAGAAAAAAAGTATATGTAATCTTCCCTACATCAAAACACTATTTAAACACTTTTGTTTTTAATCTAGGCCATCATTCAAATGTGTTACTGACTGATAATTAATCTCAAAATTATGTTCAGAGGAATACATTAAAGCATAATGTGTTAAATGCTGTTGATTATTTGGCAGATACTTTAAAACAAGCTACAAACTAAATTAGCCCAAAAACGCATGTTGGGTTTGCACAAAGGCATAGTGAAAAGGAAATCTGTATTATGACTTAAACACAGGACTTTTGGCTTACAAAGTTAGGTTTTTAGCAGTTGTGCTATCACACCCTTATAAGACTGTAACATTCTTCTTATAATATATAGAGTCAAATGCTGAGGGTAGGAAACAAAGGACACATTTATTTTTTAAAGAGGCATCAAACAATGTTGTAGGACACCGATACAATCATGGATTTGGATTTTTATGTCTAATATCAACATGGCAGCCACTATAAGAAGGTATCCATTATATACAGGCATTAACAGGTATTTCTAGGCCACTGGCATAAATGGAGTCATTTAAATACATTTATTCATTCATTTAACAGATGGTTGTATGCAAAGTGACTAACAAATGGGGTTATAAAAAATAATTTATCAAACAATAATAGTCTTCATCTCATATGAGTCCACATTTCAAACATATTTGTCAAAGTACTATTCCGTTGCAAAGATGTAGAACTTTGTGTTAAATATTACTTGGGACACCAATAGTGTATACTTTACCAAAGACACAAACAGTGTGCATCTATATAATGTCATTGCAAAATCTGAATTCCAGTTTCCCATAAATCCCATGTAAACCACAGATGTTACATACAAAGTAATGCAATAGCATGTTGCATAGATGTTTTTTAACAGTAATACAAAGCAGGACACCTTTTAATAAACAATTCAAGCATTTTCCAAGTTCGTTATAATCTGGTCAGATGCACATGTACTGCAATAATTTTATTCAAAATTTCTAAATACAAAATCCTCAAGATGCATATCAACACGACAGACAGACAACATTTATTGAGCCCTTGCTACTGTTTGAAAAACATCTTCCCTCAACCTACGATATTTACCTACAGGACAATGTTCCAAAAATATTAGACCCCAAAGGACTGTACTCCAATCAAAAAGCAACATACAACACAAACACTTCTGTTTTTCAGACGAAGACACATACATATTTCATTTCATTGTAATAATCTGAACAGGATGATCTGTGAATTTTGGCTAAAGGCTTCAATTAATACTCATTTGATAAAACTGATAATAATGAACAGTATTTATAAATATCTTCACCAACACTGGGAATGTGTCTTTGTTCTCATGCTGTTGTTACAATACACTATGAACAAATATAATTGCTTGGTAGAGAAAGTACAGTAATGTGGATTATAAGAGCTGGTGTTTCTCTAGTCTTTAAATTTGGCAGCTATGGTTTTAATACTGTAATACTTCTTCTGATATGCATTTAGAGGAGCACACAAAATCTTGTCAATAACTGCTCTCCATTATTTGTATCTCAGCCTTGAGTTGATCTATTCAATGCCAGATGAACAGGAAATTTGGTCAACGACTGCCCACCAAAATGTACATCTCAGCCTGGAGTTTGAAAGCTGTTAGTCTCTTCAAGCATGACCTTCTTTAAAAACAGAAAAGGAAAATATATATTATTAAATATCAAATAACATCAATCATCAAATATCAAAAAAAGTGCACAAAAATCACATTAAATCATGGTAATTTACTGTACAACAAGATGCACTTCAGATCTGATTGGAATTAATGATTTATATCTTATGAACAGAGTTTGAATATAACTTATTCACCAGTCAATTTGGCCACTAAACGTTTTAAATTCTATCCATAACAAAAAATATCAGAAATAAACCTGTTTATCAAAGCATAGATTTAAATATATTTATCATAAAATTATATATGTATTATTACTATTACTAGCTATTATTTATTATACTGAATCCTACCAGCCTTAAAATTTTCTGTGACTTCTCTTATAAAACAAAATTTATTTAGTTGTAAACTCCAAATATAGCTCACTTCAAAGTGCAAGTTTAATGGCAACATGCTGAAAACTAGCAGACAGGGTGTCAGTTTATAAGGTTATCAGCTATTTCCTCACAAAAGTCATTCTCACTCCCAAGGCATCCGATAATGATGAAATCATGCTGCAATATATCATGTATGCAAGCATATGATTTCATGATGATAAAATTCCTATGAACTTTGCATCAGTATATTTACGGCAAATGTTCCTTACTGAAAGCTATGAGTTTACCAGCAGTGTTGCAGTAAAGTTGCCAGAGGGTGCTTTTGGTGTCTGCATAAGGACACACAAAAAATTCTTGGATATGCAGCATTTATTGAATGCCTAGTGAGTAAGAACACGCTGAAAAATTGGTCTCTGGTCTCTTCCCGAGTGTACCGTAGTGCATTGTTTTGCTAATTCCGGAGGCTCTGATGATGATGATATGCAAAGTGATAGGCTAAATGTGTGGACACATTAGCGATATTTCAGCAAATTTCATGGGAAAGATCTACTGTCAATTTCAAATGAAGCAGCTGTTCATCGATTTTTTTTGTTTGTTTTTTGCAGTTTTCGTAAATCTAACACGTGGGAAACTTTTTTGCCCTGGCATAAAGTTCAAATTGAAATGACTGGATTTTGCCCACAAAATTTTGCAGAGCAATGGTAAATGTGACCACACTTTTCCTTAATGAATTAATAGTGTTACCCGTTGATTTTCACTCGTGTTTGGTGGGTGTTAATTTCAAATTGTACTTATACAAACGTGATGTGAAAGAAGTGTAGCCCAAAACAAACCTTTTTCCTTGGAGCTGACATAGCCCTCTTGAGCTAGGTTGAGTCGGTTTTGCTCAACAGCAATTCTGTTAGAGTCTGGACCACTGCTGTGTGAAGTCCCTACATCCTCATGGTGGTAGGCCTGGTCTAGATGTCGCATTTTTAAGTGTCTCTGTAGACCAATGTTGGCGTCGCCCAATGACTCCCGGCCCGAGTCTCCCAGGAACTCAGCCTTAAGCTTGCCAGTGGAGTCCTTTTTCAGGAAAGCCTGATATCCTGGGGGTGCACTGGCAAGGCGGTGACAGATAGTGGATGTGGATGACCTGTGTATGGGGAGCCTCCGAGCCGATCGACTACGAAGACTGTCCCTCACGCCACCAATTCCCAGGTGAACGATTTCCAGCACAGTCAGCACCAGGCAGAGTATACTGACAACATACATGATGACCAGGAAGATGGTCTTTTCAGTGGGACGTGAGACAAAGCAGTCCACGGTGTGTGGGCATGGGCTTCGGGTGCAAATGTAGGATGGCACGACTTCAAAACCATACAAAATATACTGGCCAAAAAGGAAGGCTACCTCAAAGGCAACGCGAGAGATCAACTGTAGCACATACACCTTCATGAGACCATCTTTCTTGATGCGACGACGACCGTCATGCTTCGCAGACTTAGCATCGGATGCAGGGGCAGACTTGGCTGCAGCTACCGCTTTACTATCCTTTTCAGAGGGCTCAATCTCCTCCAAGATCATGGGAGCTTCATCATCCATTTCGTAAGCCTCGTCATAGTCACGGCTCACACCTCGATGAACCATAGACAGCAGTTTGCGTTTGCGTGGTTGGTATTCGTCATCAGCCATTCGAGCGATTTTGTGCATGGCAAAGCCCAGGTACATAATGGACGGTGTGGTGATCATAATGATTTGAAAAACCCAGAATCGGACGTGTGATAGAGGGGCAAATGCATCATAGCATACATTTTCACAACCGGGTTGTGCTGTATTACATACAAACTTGCTCTGTTCATCTTGATAGATGGTCTCACCGCCTACCACTGTCAGAACAATTCGGAAGATAATGAGGAGTGTGAGCCAGATCTTTCCCACAAATGTGGAATGGTTGGAGATCTCATCTAGCAAGCGTGTCAAGAAGCTCCAACTCATGTTGCCACCAACACAAGAGACCTGATCTGCAGAAGAAAAAAAAACAACAGGTAATGGGATCGTAGAGGCATTGAATATGGGACACACAACTTCACAATTAAAAGGGTTCAAGTGTTCTCCCTTTGAGAATTAATGCAGTAACCAACGCATGTCATTAATTGCATTTGTTTAATGCTGTAACACTTTATATTATTATTTGACAAGTGCTTCATTCTGTTCTGTGATGATGAACATTGGAGCTCCAGCAGGTGTCAAGTGTTCAATACACACACAGACACACACTTGATACACACACAAACCTCCGTTACAGGGTTAAGGCTAGAACGGATACATATGGTGGTACTGGGCATGCGCAGATCAATACAGCATAATTTTTGTCACACTGTACAACAATAATTACCATTTTTTCATTATTGTAAGGGGTAGGTTTAGGGTTGGGGTAGGTGTAGACGTTAATAAAACAATCTAATAGGTAGAAAATTAAATTTCATTGTTTCCGGTCGGAGCTGTATCCCTTCTAGCCACAACCCCGTTACAGAGCTATAGCTTCTGTTTATCTGCATACAATGGTGAACCTCTTAATGGACATCATGTTCAGCCTAAGGGTTAATGACATACAGTTTAAGTGCCCAATACGACAGAAAAGTAAAAACATCTGATACAAAACTTCTACACTTGACAAAGCAAAACAAGCAAAAAAAAAAACCAAAAAAAAAACCTCAAGTTTAAAACATGGCAAGTTAGAAAAGCACTTGTATGCATAGAAACTTTTAAATCATTTTCAAGAAAAGATTTAACAATTCAAAAGGTCTTAAATTTGTATTTGATATTTGTCTTCCTGCATGTTGGACATTTTATTAACAGTTTTTCAAAAATGTATATTTTTTACCTGAGGTAATTTACTTAAATTACTTAAGGTTACTTGTCATTCTTTAAATGAAATGCATCACCCTATTTTTTAAATTATTTTATTTCTTGAAGGACAGCATACAAGTAAAAAAAAATAAAACATCCATAGTACGTGGTAAAGACTTTTACAGTATATTATTCAATTATTGCAGGTTCCCATTCAATTTACTTTTTACCTTTTCCACGAATTTTGGAGTTACAATTGAAGATATAAATTCTTAATGTAGGATTTGTGCAAGTGAGAGCACTTTTATAAAAATCTATAGTGTAGTGCACTTATTTATGTGCCAACAGAGGAACAGACCAAATGACTTCTAAACCTTGAGGCTTAATGCACAAAAAAATTGAGTTCCGCTGCATTAAAAGTGAACCACAGGTTAAGATTTTTTTTACATTATTTTTTATATTATTATTATTAGGACAATGACACAAACATGAGAAAATGACTATTCATGTGTGTTACGTCCTTTTATGGAAATGTACTGAGTAACTGCATGCCAACATCAGCAACCTCACCTGTGAGCTGGAGCTTCAAATATAAGGACAAGTCACAGCAGGCCACTACCTGACATGAACCAAGACTGAGGTTCTGTGGTCAAGAGAAAGCTAGAAGGAGGAGCTGTGAAAAGTCATGGGTGTACAATTCACTTTCCATCTCCATTATTGAAACAGTAAAGCTACTAAGTGTTGATTGTATAGTGAGGTGTTAGCACAATACAGTGATTACAGCATTTTATTTAATATCAAATAACAGATCTATGGTGACGAGTTCTTTCTAGGCTTGTGGTACAGATAGGCCACAGAAGGCAACTGCTTGTAGAAACACAACAGTGCATACTTTGCCACAGTACTCTCTGAATTGACTGTCCCTCATCATCCCACAAAATAAATAAGATATGAGACACAATGCAAATTTCAGAAAGAAAACACCATAACATCCCCTAGAGTTCAAGCTGAGCGGAATGATCGTTGATTGGTGTCTGACTATTCAAACTTCTAAAAGGTGAGTGATGTGTTTTTCAACAAGATCTTTAGGGTACAAACACACATACCAGAGTGGAAAAAACAACAACATCATAAATAACACATATGCAATATGCAAAAAACACATATGCAATATTCCTAGACAAAAAGGTAAAAAATAAAATAAAAAATTATATAGCTAATGAAAGTGTAAATATAAATTATTGTATAATAAATAATAATAATACATTTTA
Source organism: Tor tambroides (assembly GCA_021397915.2). Lineage (NCBI taxonomy): Eukaryota > Metazoa > Chordata > Actinopteri > Cypriniformes > Cyprinidae > Tor > Tor tambroides. The sequence goes on from JAFVLL020031612.1 coordinate 20,241, forward strand.
TTTATTTATTTATTTTTACACAGCTCTACTATATGTTTTTAAATTACCTCGACAGGTTTTTAGTTCAATTTGAATTATTAATCGATATAATAAAGTTTCTTTGGCATACTGAGCTGATTAAACTTTCTTTTTAAGTTTTATACACGACAACTTTGTATCAACAACAACGAAATCTGAATTCTCAAAAGTCACATGTTGCTCCGGTAAACGCACAGTACCAGTACACCTTAAACAGGTAAGAAACAACAAAAACATTCACATACCTTCGTCTAACAGGTGATTACTGCTGCTGTGCTCAGCTGTTGACAATAGGCTACTTATATGTTTGACCAAAACACTAGCGTGTCACTTGCTTTTCAGTTTACTTCCAACCCCCCCTTTTTTTTCCACGTTAAACCATACACTGTTTGGAAGCCACACCACGTGAGCATCCATCCTAAGCAACGTTTTCACCTCCTCTACACCCACACGCAAGGCCTTTAAACCCGAAACCTGAGCTCAGTCGTTTCCCGACCAAAAAACAAACAAACAAACAAACAAAAAAAACAAAAAAAAAAACAAAACAAAAAAAACAACCAACAACAAAAGAAAAACAACCATTCAGTATCCACCTTAAATATTGATTATAAAATATACGAGTTATCAGGAATGGTCAGTATGTAGGCTAATATTTAAGAATGTGAAAAAAAAAAAAAAAAAAAAACCCATGAAGTGAATTGGCCACGTCTCAAAAGAAGTCGAACTCTCGCTATAAAGATCAACAAATGTAAATTAGTAAATATTTCCCCTATAAAATCAAAGTTAATTTATTAAATAGCCTATAATGAAATCAACTAAATATATATTTTAATAGGTGGCATATCTACAGATGTCTGTCTCAGTACTTTTTGTCTTAAAGAGTTTTTTTTCTGTATATAACCTAACAAAGTTTGTATTGATGAACAGTTACAAGTTTCTACTTACAAAATACACTTTTAATTCTGTAATAATGTAATTATGTGTCTTGTTTGCTTCCTCACTTCAAATTAATTTAAAATTCAGGAATTGAATTGGAAGTTAACAGGCATTAAAGATTTTTCCTCTTTCATTTCACTTAAGTATTTGAACAGCTATGCAAATAATAATAATAATAATAATAAAAAACATTATATAATAATATAATAATTAATAAATAGAGAAAGAAAGAAAGAAAAAGAAAGAAACTTTCATCATAACAGACTCTGAAAATAGGTAATGAAAGGAGTGGAAGGATGACTTTTTTTTTTTTTAACAAATGTAAACATTAATTGAAAAAAGGATTTCTAGCATATGTGACATAGCATAAATTGTGTGTAATAGCACACAATACTCAGCCTAAGACTTTTAATACATCAACTTAGAAAAAGTGAGCTCATACTGAAGTAAAGTTTGTAGAAGGAAAAATAGCTGAACAGAAATGCAGCAGAAAATGACTGGCTTGTTTTCATGGTGAAATAATTCAAAACTTACCAAAAAAAAATAAAATAAAATAAATAAAAATAAATAAATAAATTAATAATAATGACCAACTCACTTATGTGCAACAATCATTCTCAGATCTCTCTCTCCTTCTGCCATGTATTGGACATAATGAAAAGCTGTGTAATATTTAAAGAGTTTATTGTGTTTACAAAAATAAAAGTTATGATTTCCCTACTGGAGACCAGTGCAAAGATGAATAAATACTCATTAAATACATTTTACATTGAATGACAATATGCTTTCAACTTTGTTAACAACATGTACTTGTAAAACAAAGCCATTTCACTATTATTCAAGCCATTTCAATTATTTCAAGAAATAAAAGTGCAGAACATCTGAGTGACACAAACGACTTGGCACAAAACTGCACGTGGTTGTACTAAATTTTCTCTTCACAGCTATTTGAGGTTTCTTTTGCCTGTGACCATTAAGTTTTGACGTATAATCACTAGCTCCCTTTTTATGCTCTCTGTACAAGTGCTGGAATAGAATACTGGGGGAAAAACAACTATGGTTACACATCACATTTATGAGCTAGATTAATGCTTGTTTTCTTATAAAACAAATAAACACAAAACACTTCAAGTTCAAGTTCATTACGGAGAGTCGTGTACCTAAACAGTTGATAAATATCTTCAACAAAGTTTCAAAGAGTGAGAGGGTATTTTAGTTCAGTAATGTGTCTTAACTAACATTACATTAACACCACCAAAACTCAAGTAAACCTCTTATTCTCCGGTGATCTGCAAAACCCAATTATGAACCTTTCTGAGAGCACACTGAAAGGCTTTTCACCCTGAGATAAAAATACACCTTCACTTCCACATTCATACCATCCACAGAAACCTATTTACAAATAAACTGTTTGTGCATGCATAGTTATGTATTATAAGGTGTGTTGGTGTTGGTTGATGACAAAGCCAAAAAGGCACTATGCGCAGCTTTGTTACTGCACAATTAGCATATAGAGGAGACACGAGCACAACCAAGAGAAGACAATAATGGAATTTGGGGCTTATATGAAGACAAAAAGACAAACAGTCCATATTTACACAAAGACAGTAATACAGATTAAAAGCAGGTTTAGGCAGGAATCTTCATGATGTAAGGTAGGTGCTTTTCTTTAACACTGTGGCTAGTGGTTACTGCTTGACAGTAGTCAGTTTGACCCCAAACATGGTTTCCCACTGATTTGTGATCCAGTTGACCAGGTCTTGTACCAGCTCTTCATCTTCAGCATGTAAAGACCATGTCTTTTCTTTCTTGGCCATCTGTCAAAAACAAACAGCAAAACCTCCATTTATTCTACCCATACAGTAGCCATATGTTACATCCAGGCAATTGCTCTTGGTTTCTCTATGGTTTAGTAGAGAACATGTGAAGATGTACCCACACACCTCATCATAAAGTTTTAGGTCCACCTGGCATGGATCTGATGAAAACAGATGAATGGAACTGACACAACTGATTGGCTGAGTTTCCTGAACGGTCACCTGCCCACTGCTCATTTGGCCCTCAGGTTGGCTCTTGCTCCATTGGTGGTCTTCATCAAGGAGAAAAAGCATTTCTTTGGTGGCTAGTACACTCACAGAAGCCAAAGAGCCATCTACTGTAAGAAAAAAGAAAGTAAGACCGTGTAAAATAATTTTGTCCTTACAAAAACCTTGAGTATGGAAGATTTGGCCCTTTAGCAGTTGAGGTGTAAAACTTTTAGCATAAAAAGTAACTCACAGAGGAATACAGTTTTGTTATTATGCCAGTTGAGCTTCAGCTCAGCTCAATAGGCATTTATTAGAGCAAATATGATAATCAGATTTAACTTAGGCTTTTATTCACATAAAACACGGATCAACGCATATGGGTAGTTGACAAATAAAAACTGGACTGTGTCCTATGGTGTGACAGCAAAAATGTAGAAAAAAAACTTATACAAATAACATGAGAACAATGTATCTTCATTCTTAGAGTTACAAATAGTATGAGAGAGGTTTATCTTCAATGTTAGAGTTTTTTTTTTTTCTTACATTTTTCTGTCACACCATAGGACACATTGATACGTCAACTACCCATATATATAGATCATATTAAATATGGTAAATGGAGGCTCAAAGTGTTGCTTGATGTACAAGAACCATTAAAGTTTTTTTTCCATGTTACTTAAGTACATTCGAGTTCCCGCAAGAACCTATGAAGTTTGTTCTAGAGACAATTCTTTAGATGCTTCTTTTTAATGATCTGTTGCATTAATAATGTTGTTCTTTAGTTGTAGCTAAGCTGTCAGAACTTGGCAGTGAATGTGCACTGTAATAGTCAGACATCCTTCTCTTTTTTCTTGGATATAATGTATTCAAGCAAAGGTAAATGAATTAAAATCAATTAAAATTAATAAAAAACAAACAAACTGAAAACTGAAATTTTAATAATTGACATCTTAAATTATAAATAATTATTATAATCTTACTGTAAGGGTATGGCAAGGAAAGAGTTTTGAACAGTGAATTTTTATATACTTGCTTTTAACAACATGCATATATTGTTGCTGCAATTGCCAAGACACAACGAGACACCATTCTTTTATGGAAAATACAAACACATCAGATGCATTTCACCAACAACAGTACAGGCACAAATGATAGCACAGCTCTGCTCACTGACCACCCACAGAGATAAAATAAGAACATCTTGCAGGAAAGAGAACAAAGTATCTGTTTGTGATATTAGATGTTCTTTGTGTTTATTCATCAATATCTTCTGTGTATGTTAGTGTTAATGAGCTTTTTGGCAGGCGCACACAACTGAAAGCACAAACGACTATATGAAACAGTTTGTGTGTGGGAGAAAAGGGCGAGTGATGTTTCAGGATGTTCTTGTTTTTTTAAGATCATTGTAAGATTGGCTCGGTTTGGTCTCACCAGCTGAATGCTTATCACACCACAAGTCTAGCCTGCTGTGAGCCCTTTTGATGGGGGTGGGTGTTCTGGGGAGAGTCAGCCTGCCAGCAGGGTACTGGGACTCTTGAAAGCTGATCCAGCTGCTCACAGTTGGATGATTCTCTCAAGAAGAATCAGATAAATCTGTTTTCTGTGACTCTCCCTTCTTGCTTCAAGACATCAAAGTTTGGTTCCAAGGATAACAGCAGGATACTAACAAAAGCAAGCAATGATACAGACACCTTTGTGTTCTTGTGTTAACCTGGGCAGCACTATTTCCCACAGTTATCTGATGAAAGTGTGTATGAATCATTAAAGAACTGTAACTTTCATGTGTGAGTCACATTAGAGCTTAAACTGAGGTGAATGGGACATTCACTGGGCTATAAACCAGACCATAAATACCCTGGAGGTGAACATCACACCCATCTTAAGCTTTATTTAGTCTAATAATGTCTAATTCTGTAATGTATCAGATATAAATCAGTCTACCACTACATGTTCTGCTACTCTAACCATTTGTAGTGCTTTCTCATCACAGGCAAGTCATCACATGCTGTAGTCACCATATAATTTCTTGCTTATCTTCATCCTGGAGAACATAGACACTCACCTTGGTGAAGGAATGCTAAAAGGTACCGGAAAGGAGGATGGCTGTCGTCTTCTTCACATGGCAGGGCGTCCTCACAGACTAGATGCCTATAGAACAGACAGATTTAAATTATGTTAAGAAATTACTTGTGGGATAATATGTGTAACTTGGGGTCACTAACAAAACTGTCTTTTTTAACTGTGCAAATGAGAGTATTCTTTATTTCTATTCTCACATATTTGATGTATTATGTTTTGGGTAGGATAGACAGGCAGAAAAATGAAAAGCCTGAGGCAGAGATAAAGACAGACAGAGTTGGAGAGGAAAAAAAAAAAAGCCTGCCTATTTGCACTGCGTACCAGAGGTGGTGCTGTGGGTTGAGCCGGGCGGTGGAGATTCCCTTCAGCTTGCTTTCAGACTTTGGGGCCAATTCCCTTGCAATTTCTGCATGAAAACATAGTGCTGTAGTGAGGAAGAATATCTGCACAATTTCTTCACAAACTCTAAATCTAAAAGCTCAAGAGCTTTTCACATTATGTACACATAATTCTGTTCACGTAATTGCTTTTTGAACATTATTGACTGTGCCATACCTTTAATTAAATAAATTAGTATAATTACACATTTAAACCATTAAAGAAAGATTAAAAACAAAAGAGAATGTTTCAGCAAACCAAATAAAGGTCAAATAAAGCTGCAAGCAGAAATGATAGGACAAAGCATCAACATTTTGACCTTAAAAAAAAAATAACTGAAATTGTTTCCACATTACTTTGCTGACTTAACGTGAAAATGCTTACGATTACAAATTTTAATATTAGGTGCAAGTAATCTAGATTAATTACAGAAACTGATTATTTAGTTTCTTATGCTAGGTCTTAATGTAGTCCCTATGTTACGTATTTTTCTTTGAATCTCCTTTTGTTTTTGCTTATAGCTTTTATTACTAAACAGATGTACAAACTAATAAATTGTGTAAACTGATACATTTTACATTGTTGGGTGCTCAACAGTGGATTTTACGAACTAACAGTGTGTTATAGTGGGAGCACTCATAGGAATAGGAATTTGAAGGTCGCTGGGATGGTTGACTGCCTGATAACTGTATGATGCCCCAGGTTGTAGAAAGAGGGCAGGAATGTCAGCCAATAGGTTTAAATCCTGGAATGTAAATTGCCCAGTAAACCAGGTGGAAGTTTTTTCCTCATCTTAAACCTCATAAAAGTCCTCCTTCAGGTAACACTTATTTAATCTAAACTAAATAAACCAGTGACAGACCACTGTAGGTATTCCACATAAAATAAATGTAAAATTATTGCTGTGTCCAAAGGTTGTCCAAACTTTAATTGAGGATAGTAAGAATGTGAGGGCGTTAGATATGGCTTTGGATGCGACTAGCTTTGCGAGTTCCATACATAATTTGGTTTCGGTTGCAGAGCCCCTGCAGCAGGGTGATTGGGTGACTGAGAGGCAGAATAGTCAACAAACTCAGGGGCAAACTCCCTACTCAGTGATGCACTCACTGAGAAACCTGATGAATGTGCCCTAGTTGTTGGCGATTCTATTGTACGGAATGTGAAAATAGAAACACCAGCTACCAATGTCCAATGTTTACCGGGAGCCAGAGCACCTAGCATCTTGGCAAATTTGACAATGTTGGCTAATGCTAAACGTAAATTCAGTAAGATTGTTATTCACGTCGGCACTAATGATGTTTGACTTTGCCAGTCAGAGATCACAAAAATTAACATTAAAGAGGTGTGTAAACTTGCAAGTACGTTCAAGTACGTATGCTCTGGTCCTCGTTCATGCTTACTGTGGTGACGAGATACATAGTAGACTGTCATCACTCAATGGCTACAGTAGATATCTAATGGCGTGTGCACACCAAACGCAAATCTCTTGGGATGTTTTTTTTGCATCACTCCCGTGAATAAAAACAAAAAAACAATAATAATAAAAAAAAAAAATTCTGATATAGCTCTTCACTGATTAGCTTGCGTGACAACGCGAATTTTCAACATGCAAATTTTCCGTTCGAGTTCAAACAGTCTGTAAGGAAACAGACAGACTAGCTAGACCAGCCATCTGCTAGTCACCTCACGTCACAGAAGGCAGTTAATTCTCAGCACATAGAGACTCCTTCACCTACAGTAGCTATCATACTATAGAAACTGTATCTGTTCCCCCAACAAATACAAAAAATGTCCAAACTAATTTAAGGGTAATTTATATTCAACAAATAATAAACAGATATAATACAGGTGAGCAATTGATAAAGATTGGTTTAATGAATATTAGATCCCTTTCTACAAAAGCAATTATTGTAAATGATATGAACACAGATCATAGATGTGCTATGTTTGACAGAAACCTGGCTAAAACCATACAATTACATTAAATGAGTCTACCCCCATGATTACGACTGCCCCCTTAAATGGTTGGAGCAGGGGTGTCAAACTCAGTTCCTGGAGGGCCGCAGACCTGCAGAGTTTAGTTCCAACACTGCTCCAACACACAAACCATGTAGTTTTCAAATAAGCCTGAAGGACTTCATTAGCTGGATCAGGTGTGTTTAATTAGGGTTGAAGCTAAACTCTGCAAGGCTGTGGCCCTCCAGGAACTGAGTTGACACCTGTGGGTTAGTCGGACTTGTAACCCAAAGGTCACGGGTTCGAGTCTCGGTACTGACAGGGATTGTAAGGTGGGGGAGTGACTGTACATGGCTCTCTTCCACCTTCAAAAAAAAACAAATGAGGTGAGACCCTTGAGCAAGGCATTGAAACTCCAACTGCTCCCTGGGCACCACAGCAAAAAAAGAGGCTTCCCTGTGTGTTCACGGTTTGTGTGTGTTCACTGCTGTGTGTGTGCACATGAAAATGCAGAGTACAAATTCTGAGTATGGGAGACCACACTTGGCTACACGTCACTCCACTTCAAGTCATTCACTGTTATAAACATGAGCCATGATCAAAAGGTAAAGGGGGAGGTGTTGCTACAATTTATAGCTATATTATCAGTATTTCTAAAAGGTCTGCTTTTAAGTATAATTAATTTCAAGTAATGGTAATCTAGTGTAATGAGTGGTAATGATAAATCCCTACTGATGTTTGTACTGGCTACTGTATACAAGCCACCAGAGCATCATATAGACTTTATCAAGAATTTGCTGATTTTCTATCCGAGTTAGTGCTGGCTTTAGATAAATACTTAATAGTTGCTGATTTTAATATCCATGTAGATAATGAAAAAGATGCATTGGGGTCAGCATTTATAGACATTCTAAACTCTATTGGGGTTAGACAGTGCATGTCAGGACCTACTTATTGCCATAATCATCCTTTAGATTTAATACTACCACATGGAATTGATGTCAATGGCACTGAAATTCTGCAGCAGAGCGATGATATCTCAGATCTTTATCTGGATATACTCCATATAGCTAAAGCTGCAAACTCAACTCCTTGTTACAAATAAGGTAGAACCATCACTTCTACAACAAAATCTGCTTGGTAAATAATCTTCCTGATTTGTCTCAATTCCTCAGCATAACCAATAGCTTAGAAAAACTTGATGGTGTAACAAAGCATAGGCATCAAGCATCCATGGAAAAATGCCAGATATGCACCAATAATTTGAACCAAGTTATAGCTTAGTGTGTGTGCATAATATTTCTTATTGAAGCTATCGATATGCTTTATCTTAATTTCCTGTGAGAAGCTCCGTTTTTGTAACTGAAGATCGGGAGAAATGTGAATTATTCATGAATTATTAAAGTAAGAATGTCAAAATGTTTTAAGTTATTATTTATGTAAAGCTGCATTTAAAAAATCATGCATTTCCAGCCAATCATATTTTAAAGCTTATTTTACATAATATTTTTCTTAGAAGCTATCAATATGTTTTATGCAATTTTTTTTTCTTTGTGTGTATAGGTTGTGGAACCGTCCTGTATCCATGTTTGTAACTTGTGTCTTGTGTCCGTTTTTGTAAGTGCAGATCTGGAGCATATTTTTTCCATTCTATTTTAGCTAATTGTTAAGTGAGAACATTATGTTTAAGTCATTATTTGTTCATGTGGAGATGAATTTTAAAAAAAGAAAAGGTGTGTGTTTCTAACCAAAATGTAGGTGAACACACTGAGATGAGTATGTTTCATGTGAATTTATTGTGTCTATAGCTCTGTTTCTGTAACCAATAATAAATTAATGGTTTAAGTTTGTTACGTCAATCATAAGTGAGCATGAGTGCAATATTTACAGAAGCTGTCAATAAGTTTTCTACGAATTTATACAGCCGTATAATGTAGCCATCATCTTCAGTATCGCATCAGACAGTGCACTATAGATTCCCCAAGGAACAATTCCACACATTCTCTGCTATAGGACAGGAAGAAAATTATAAATTTGTTACATTATCTAAACCAGGGGTCACCACACTCGGTCCTGGAGGGCCGGTGTCCTGCAGAGTTTAGCTCCAACTTGCCTTGAAGTTTCAAGTATACCAAACAAGACCTTGATTAGCTGGCTCAGGTGTGTTTGATTAGGGTTAGAGCTAAAGTCTGCAGGACACTGGCCCTCCAGGAACAAGTTTGGTGACCCCTGATCTAAACCAACAACATGTATGTTAGACCCTATCCCATCTTAGTTACTAAGTTACTAAAAGATGTGCTTCCAGAAGTCCTAGATCCTCTTCTGAATCTTCTGAATATTCATCATTGTCATTAGGATATGTCTCAAAAGACTTCAAATTGGCTGTTATTAAGCCTCTCATTAAAAAAACAACAACAAATTGATCCTGGAGAATTAGTTAATTACAGACCAATCTCAAATCTCCCTTTTCTGTCAAAGAAACTAGAAAAGGCAGTCTCCTCACAACAATGTTCTTTCTTAGGAAAAAAAAAAAGGTATCTGTGAGGATTTCCAGTTAGGATTTAGATAGTACTGAGACAGAGTTACAAATGACCCGCTCTTATCATCTGATCGTTGTTGTATCTATCTATTAGTGCTACTGGATCTTAGTGCTGCATTTGACACTATTGATCACAACATTCTTCTGAATAGACTAGAAAATTATGTTGGCATTAGTGGAAATACATTGGCATGGTTCAAATCATACTTATCTGACCGTCATCAATTCATAGCAGTGAATGAAGAGGTATCACATTGTTCTCAAGTGCAATATGGAGTACCACAAGGCTCAGTACTAGGAACATTGCTTTTCACGGTTTACATGTTACCACTGGGAGATATCATCAGGAAACATGGTGTTAGCTTTCACTGTTATGCTGATGATACTTAGCTCTATATTTCTTCACAGTCCGACGAAACGTACCACTCAGCAAAACTAATGGAATGCATAGCTTATATAAAAAACTGGATGACTAGTAATTTCCAACTGCTAAATTCTGAAAAAAAAACCAAAAACAAAAAACATGTTAATTATTGGACCAAAAACCTCTGCATGTAATAATCTAGAACACTGTCTAACACTTGATGGTTGTGCTGTCAATTCTCCATTATCAGTTAGGAACCTAGGTTTGATAGCAATCTTTCCTTTGAAAGTCATGTTTCTAGCATTTGTAAAACCACATTTTTCTATCTTAAAAATATTTCTAAATTATGACCTATACTCTCAATGTCAAATGCAGAAACTTTAATTCATGCGTTCATGACCTCAAGATTAGATTATTGTAATGCTTTATTGGGTGGTTGCTCTGAGTGCTTAATAAACAATCTCCAGCTGGTCCAAAGTGCTGCAGCTTGCGTTCTTACTAGAACCAGGAGGTATGACCATATTAGCCTGGTTCTGTCAACACTGCATTGGCTCCCTATTAAACACTGTATACATTTTAAAATCTTGCTAATTACTCATAAAGCACTGAATGGTTTAGCTCCTCAGTACTTGAGTGACCTCTTATCGCATAGTCTTTCACATCTGCTGCGATCTCAAAACTCTGGCCATTTGATAATACCTAGTGTTGTCAAAAGACCCGGTACTTCGGTACCAAGTCGGTACTAAAAAAAATGAAAACGTCACGGTACCAGGTTTTTTCAAGTACCGGTGGTACCGAGTACCCGGTCAACCCGGGTCTTGACGCGTACGGCCCTATGATTTCCGCAATGCAGAAAACGTGGACGGAATCCAGTTATAAAAACGGAATTTACAGTTTAGCACGGAATGTCATGGAATTTGTCAAAGTTTGGATGAATTAATCAAAAGTAGGTCATTACACTTAAATCAAATCGCGACATGGACTAGTATCTGTAAATATTAAGCCGCAAAAGTCGATTCAAATATGAATCCTGCATGTTCTGCGCGTCTCTGTGTGAATGAATGAATGGCAGAGACGCGCGTTTTTTTTACTACACACACTGAAGCGCACCTGATGCTCGCAGTGATTTCAGCATCTGCCGTCTCAATGAGGACATAAATACATAAACTACATCTCCAGAACTGCTCTCAGAGTCACTTCACGAGCATTTTACCGTTTCATTTGAGTAATATCACACACAGAAATTTAAAGGTATTCACGGCAACCCGTCAAAATAAATGTTTATCTTAAAGACATTGTGCCAGATATATATTACTATTATTTAGTAGAATGTATGTGATACTATTACTACTGTTGAAAAAATTTATAAATCTTTATTTTTTAAAGAAATAATCACAATATTTCTTCCATATTTTAATTTTAATAGTAAATCCCCTTTATTTACCAAAAAAAAAAAAGTGTTTAAATTTCATTAATTAAAAGACAAATTAAATTTGGGTGAAACTTGTTTACTGTTATTCATACTTTATTACTTGTGGAAAAACTTGAAACACAATAACATACACATAACACACTATCACATTCTGTATCCAGTCCAGATGGTGGATCAGCACCTAGAGATGACCTTTACAGCCCTGAATGACAGTGGAGACCATGTATACTATAAGCACTAGAGACAGATCCCCAGCAAAGACCACCGTTACATAGACGACCATCAGCACAAGACCACAGGAACCTATCCTATCCTATCCTTAAGAATCCTCTGCTCAATCTGACTTGCGTTGCAGCCTGGAATTAAACACACCATGCTTGTTTCATCTGGCCAGAGGAGAACTGGTACCCTGACTGAGCCTCATTACTCCCAAGGCTTTTTCTCCATTTCTGTCACCGATGGAGTTTCGGCTCCTTGCCATTGTCGCCTTTGTCTTGCTTAGTTGGGGACACAATTTCTGGCAATATTGTTGACTTGATTGAAAAGAGACTATTTGAAGAAAACTGAACTGAGCTGGATGATGACATCACTGAATCAACAAGTTTTGACTTTAACTGTAAAATGTACTATTGTACTCTTGTCTTATCAGCTCACGTTTTGCCTGTTTAACACTGTAAAACTGCTTTGACACAAAATGATGTGCTATATAAATAAAGGTGACTTGACTTGATTGTCTCTGGATTTTTTTTTCCTACATGACTGTCTTTCTGGAAAATTTCTAGTGAATCTTTATGACAATAACAGGGCCAATAAGCTTGTCTCAGCACTGTCCAACTTGAATCACATTGTTTGATATAATGGGTGGGGATCTGTGTAAATGGGATCAATCTTAGACCTAAATTGACATGCTCAATTTTAAAATGCAGACTAAGCTGTAAGTGTTTCTGAGTCAAATTGGGTGTGTAGATAGATACCTGGAGGTTTTTTAAACAGTAATGGAGCTATTGGCACATTTTGATACGGACATCACTTAAAGTAAAGTCCTTGCTGTTTATAAGAATCAGTGATTGGTTCGATTTTATAGCACTGCACGAACCAATGGACGTGCAGTTTCACTGCGTGATTGAAAAGGCTTCAGTTGAAGAGGAAAAAAAGAGTTTTTCCCATACAGCGTCTTACAATGCAGTACTCGTTGCCATATCTCAGGGAACCGAGGTTACGAAAGTAACCGAGTACGTTCACAGGAGTACTTTTCCCTATATCAGACTACACTGGTTTCACGGTATGTTGATTTGAGTTCAGCCTGCAAAGGGTGTCTCAAATGAAAGATGATGATTATTTTTTTGCCATTATTTTTTGGTATATAATCTGTTTATGAAATAATTTTCAATATAGATTGCAAACTCGCATTCACAACTCAAGGTAAAATGCTATATTTTGCTGTAGTGCTGAATATACAGCAGCAGGGGAACACTGAAGCTGAAAAACAGTGCAGGGAAAACTTTGTAAGAAAAAAAAGGGATTATCCTTTGTCTGACAACAGAGTACAGTTAAACTACAAACAAACTGCAACAAAAGCATTTTGATTCAGTTCATCTCTACTGCATCTCAGTTTTTCACTGAATAATGACAGATGAGGAAATGTTGGGCTCTCAGAGAAACCCTGAAGACAGAAAATCTAAATAAAATGGTTCTGGCCTGGGATTTGGTTATATGTGTCGAGATGCACAAGTGCTACTGTAACGTTTTGCCAATGAATTGGTGTGAATACTGTACGTGCTTCGGAGATCATCCCTCCTGGGTGGAGTTCCCATAGCGGCAACTATTGATGCAGCGCTAAAAATGACAGAATGAAAGGGAACACGATATGTGTCCGTTTGATGGCTTGTTGTCAAAAGTGAACATACACGTGCATTACATGAGTTTGTGAGAAAATGTATTCTGGGATCATAGCTAGATTCAGATTTTGCAATTGACACACCTAGACAAGTGACTGTGAGCACGCATACGGAAATACGGAAAGTTATTCAGACCTATAAAACTTAGACAATGTTACTTCTATATGAATATGTGGGCCGAACATTAATAAATCATTAAAAAAGAAAAATCCCAAAGTGCAGTCACAGTGCAGTGTGCCCCTCTAACAAGAAACACTACTTGGATCGTTTGTGACAAGAGTGGCTTCAAGCTATGCAGACAATGTCAAAATGTCATTTAAAAGCACTGATTGATAACAAAAATATAACTTACTGTACTCATCTACTCATATAGCATTAAACACATCCTCCTTCAACTTCTAAACATATTGGTCATTAACTAATGAGATGCTTTTGAAGAACAACCACAACACAAAATCAAAGCTAAATCGAAGAAACCAAAATGTTTGAGTAAAATATCAGACAGTATGTTTCAAAACAAACTGGGAGGACAATGTCTTAATGGACAGCCGAGGAACATAAAGATCCTTTCTAGCACAGTCATTAACAGTTTTTCTCTTTTTGACTCTGCAGGTGTACTGATAACCACAAGAAACAATCAAATGGGTTGCCGTTTGGAAAAAAGTGTCAGTTTCACTGTTCAGGTGGGACAATGTGCAGACCCATTTTTGTAATGAGGTCAAAGTTTTGTTTCACCTATGCTGTATTGTGGTCTTTGTAACAACCTTTTTTTTTTTTAGACAGAATCCTCTGTTTTGCAACAGTATATCGTGAAAATGAACACTGGGGTGGACAGGTAAATACTCCCGAAGGTGGTGTTTTGTCTGGTTGCAACTAGTTCCTGCAATGTGCAAGAGCGTCAGATATCTGTCAGCTTCTAAGATCACAGTGGCTGTGCCAGGTGGTTACTGTTTCTACAAGTCTCCTTTCTAAGCTGGGTGTACTGGTGGATTGTCGGTGAAAGTTCATACCCTGTCAGTTCCTCTATAAAGATAACATTGAATCTGATATGGACTTCAAGAGTTGTTTATAAACTTTGAATTAAAAATATTTATTAAATATGCACAGCATTTTGTATCCATAAGATTGTGTTTATGCAATCAACCGTAAATCCAAGTTACCTTATGATGTTTCCTACAGACTCTTGACCACAAATATATTATATATAGGATATAGGACTTGTCTTTACCACCGCCAACACAAAGAATGACAACCTGGGTGCTCACATTTTCTTTGGGAAACCACCTTCATTCATTCATTCTTTCAGCACTTCCTTCTAAATCTTGTTTGAACTATTACTTTTATTTCATCCAGGAAGCAAATATAATTGTTCACTTTGACAAAAAAAAAAAATAAAAAATTTGTCATGGTGAGCCACTAACCAACTGTAAACCTGTTAAACCAGCCATTGTTAACATCATTTTTAATGCAGTTTCTTAGCAAGTCTACTAAGTGCTATTTCTCATTTCCTTCTAAAAATTTTCTAAACCACACAGCATGAAAAAGGAAGTCTTGCCTGTAAGCTTGCTGAAGAACCTTTTGCAGCGGGCACTGTTACGCACTAGTAGTGTGTATGCTGCTGCCCCCTCATCAAACTCTAGGTGGATACTCTGAGAGCCCAGACCCACCTCTAGATAGCGGAGTTCACACAACCGATGGCTTTCTCTTTTCCGCAGCCAGTCTGAGGGTTGCCCTCTACAACAGAAATGAGAGACAGTGTAAAAAACATAAGAAATATGAAAAGAAAGGTATGAGATATGGAAAGTGATATGCTTGTAAATCATTAGTAAAGCTAGCCAGTGAATATACTACCCATTTCAATTGTTTTTGTTAAAAACATTCAATTCAGGATTTGTGTATAATTAATTCCCTCTGTCCATGAAGTGACAGATATGATAATTTAGTGGAAATGGCTTAAAGCTATAATCCCTTATGATTAAACCTTAACTAGATTTGTTAAGCCCGTAACACACTGCACAAAAAGCTCCATGCAGCGTCATGTTGAGGGTGTGACAATGCACACGCAGCATCGAACGCCAGACATCATTCTGTATTTGCTTTCAAATCTATTATCATGCAGGCAAAAGTTCACTTCAAGAATGAACAAGTTGGTAAGTATGAAATTTGCTGTATAAAAAACAGCAGTACATACAGCAGTGCAAACTGAAAGATTACAAGGGCTATGTACTGTATATTATGTAAGTAACATATACTTTATTCACTGAATATTCAGCAATATTATTGAATTGTTGACTGTACAGTCAGCAGCATTATTGGCTTTACAGACAACACTGGATGATAACTGACCAGAACTGGATAGTGATTGTTTTCTACAGGGCTGCTTTACAGCTGAATTGAACTACGTTTATATTTGATGATCTTTACACAGTTATTGAATGGAACTAATCATCACTGAACTAACCTCAGCTGAACAATAACACTATTGTTTTTTCAGAGCTGCTTTACAGCAGAATTGATCTCTGAATAATCATTAAACCATTATTTTCCTGTTTATCCCTGTAAAGCTGCTTTCCAAAAAAGCTGTATTGTATTATGTACTATACAAATTTAGGTGACCTGACTTGATGTTAAGCTGTCAAATTACAAAACCTGAAAAAGAAAGAAAAAAAGAAAAAAAAGGCTATACACAATGTACCTTCTAACCTAGTGTGAAGTCTGTATGTACATTGACTTTGTGACAAATATATTTAAAAAATTTAAAGAACTATATGCACAGTGTGGAAGGATTTTGAGCAGTCTCAGAAGTCGCAGTTGGGTGAGTGGAGCAGAACGTGCAAATTCATAGAAAACAATGTGTTCAACTTTTAGGACACTTTGTGTCATCCACCAAACGTGTGCGACCTCCTTTAAAGTGTTATGTAGGTTACATCCAAAAATAAACATTTGCTGAAAATGTACTCATCATCAGGTTATCCAAGATGTAGATGAGTTTGTTTCTTCATCAGAACAGATTTGGAGAAATTTACATCACTTGCTCACTAAAGGATCCTCTGCAGTAAATAGGTGCTGTCAGAATGGCAGCTGCGTGTTTGTAAGAAACAAATTCATCATTAAGTTCTTTTACTTTAAACTGTCAAAATGCTAGACTTAATTCATAATAATGCTTCCTCCAGTGAAAAAGTCCATTCTCTATTGTCCTCCCACATCAAAATCCACCAACAAATTTGTTTAGAACTGTTTTTGCTTTTAAATTATGAGTCTTGCAACACTGACACTGGTATTGAACTGAATTGCATCAACACTAAACTGCCTCAAGCTGAATAACGACATTGCTCCCTTTTGTATAACTGCTTATATCTGATTGATTAACTTCACACTGTTACTGATCTGAACCAAGCCAACACTGAACTGACTTGAGCTAAATAATGATACTATTGTCTTTTAGAGCGACTACATAGCGGAGTTTCCATAATTGATTCAGTTATTTACCTTTTCATCTTTGTGAAGTTGCTTTGACACGAACTGTACTGTATAAAGCACTACAGAAATAACGGCCATGGTGCCATTCACCATTCACTGCAAACAATTCATTCCTGAAAAAGTGACATAAGTCACCGTCATAATGGCACCATGGCCGTTATTTCTGTAGTGCTTTATACAATACAGATCGTAATTTAATAATAATAATAATAATAATAATAATAATAATAAATATTATTATTATTATAACTATTCCTTGAAGATTTTAGAAAACCTAAAATCTTCAAATAATAATAATAATAATTATATATATATATATATATATATATATATATGTGTGTGTGTGTGTGTGTGTGTGACCCTGGACCACAAAACCAGTCTTAAGTCGCTGGGGTATATTTTTTAGCAATAGCCAAAAATACATTGTATGGGTCAAAATGATCAATTTTTATTTTATGCCAAAAATCATTAGGATATTAAGTAAAGATCATGTT
>JAFVLL020031614.1:0-22933 GCA_021397915.2 Tor tambroides
CTTGACAGGAAACAGACTTGGCATGGCATGAACAGACGTGGCATGAACAGACTAGACTCACCAACAGCAGGTTACAACATCAATACACGACAAGGAACAATGGCAAAAACATGGCTACTTATAACAAACAATCAGGATCACATGACATGGACAAACCAATAGGAAACAAGACACATGACCTGGACAACCAATCAGAACGTGACACATTGAACAAGGGAACCAATAGCAGGAATACATGAGGGCAAGGGAAGCATGACACAAACAGGAACCATGACTAACTTCAAAATAAAAGACACAAAAACATGAACATGAAACAAACCCCAAAACAGACCTTACAACAAGTAGTTGCAAAGTTATTTATAGTTAGTAGAAATTCTAAAGTGGACTATTGAAATAAATTGCAACACATAGCAATTGTTACCTTAAAGAGCTATTTAAAGAGCAACTAAATTAATGTATTCTGGTTAATTTAGTAATGTTAACTAATATTTTACATTTGAACAAACAGGCTAAAATGAACACGCACCTCCAGAACTTTCATTTCAATTTAGCAGTTTGGTTTTACTCTGGTCTGAGTCTGCAGAAGTTTTGTCTTGTGACATTCTTGTCTTTCTGTGTGGGTAAATTCATTTTGTTATCTACTGAAATGAAGAGGTGTGGAAAAGAGAAAACTGAGAATCGCATGCGTAAGAATGGTTGAAAAAGCCATGAGAGGTGATGAGTTTGCTAAGTGATTTTGTGTAAAGGGAGAATAGTACTGAGTACTGATCCCTGTGGAACACCATTGGATAACAGGTGGGTAGTTGAAGTCGGTCCATTGTATAATATCTGGTAGGTTATGTTCTGGGGGTTGAACTTCAAACCCTGTGAGCACTCAGCCTGTTATGTCCAGTTCACTGCAAAAAAAAAAAAAGCGTGTGAATGGATCACTATTCAGACCTCGCAACAGACAACCTGTGTGAGTAGAGGAGCCATATAAAATATGAACAATTCTGCTGACTGATCCATGTGTTACCCGTAGGGGTTGTTTCCCAAAAATGTTCTTCTTCACTCTCACACTTTCTCTCTTTCTTTCGTGTTCAGCGAGGCTTTTAAGGGCCTGGGCCTAGTCCGTCAAAACTCTGTCACACAGCCACTCTTGCATCACATCCGAACTGTAACACTCTAAGCAAAATCAGTCAGCTGTTTTACTTCAGAGCAAAATCTATCACTTAGATCACTGTAACATACATTTATCACACAGCTCACTCCTTCAGAGCGATCAATGAATAGAATCTCACACAGCCTTCTTTGCCTCGGGAATAAACTTACCTCACTGGAGAAGCTTGAATTAATAATCACATGCAATTCCTGATCTTGTGGATTCTTATCAAAAATTAGTAGATTTGACCCATGAAGATTTATCAAACAATAGTAAATGTGACCACATCTTTAGCCATAAATTGAGTGTGAAATGGAAAAGCAGGAGTTGGTTGTGGGCTGCTTTGGGAAATTGCTGTTGCTCCACTTTCCACAAAATTTAATTCCAATTTAAATTCACTTTAACCAGCTATGCAAGGTCTTTACTAGAAACATATAGCCTGGTCTGTTGGGGCAGGTTTGAGCTAAATTCTACAGGACACTGGTCCTCTAGGAGCAAAATTGGACCCAACTGAGTTACGTAATCACGTGACAACTGTATTACAGTTTTCCTCGATTGCTTAAACACATTTCTTGAAATTATGCCTCTTCTTTGCGAAACTCTAAACACAAATCCACAACTTCTAACTCAATCCCCCAAACTTCCTATATTCAGGTCAGAATGAAGCTCTCCACTCAAAACAACTCAGTCTTGCTGAAAAAAACAGACTTTGCTCTCAGACATGACACACAAACCCTCAAAAACACACACACTACAACACAGTCTTATACACTGATGAGATGAATTCAAAACAATACTACAAAAAACGGTAATAAGTGTTGCTTGTGGTACTCCCCAAGTGTTTTATTCCTTAATTTAATGTACTGTAGAGTACAGTACAATACAGCAAACAACAACAAAAATAATTATTCTGCCCCAGCATCCCGTCTTTGGTCTGGGACAGGGGTCAACATCAACAACATGGTTCTTCAACATCACAGGCTATATTGGCCCTGGCCAGGCAGCGGGGGTAAAATCCTCTTGCATGCCTCATCTTTCGCCTTCTCCTCTTCCTCTTCCTCCTCTTCCTCTCTGTACTCCCTCTCCACCTCCTACTCTTCCTCTTCCTCTTCCTTCATTTCTTTCTCTACTCCCTACTCCTTCTCCTCCTCCTCTGTGGTGTCTTTGACCTCTTCCTTCACATCTCTCTGGATCCATTGTTTCACACCTGAATTCAGTTTTTCTCAGTTGTTTTGGTGCATTTCGCGAATCATCCTTACTGTAATATTTGCAAAGAAGTATGTGCATTTCTCAAAACTATTCGTACAAACAGCACCACACAATGGATTTCCTGCAAAAGCCTGTAACTTACTCAAAATCTTTAGTTCATCTCTCAAAAGTAAGTATTTGTCAATGAACATATCAGTGCCATCAGAATGAAAAGTGTCATTTTTGACAAACAAGATAGTTAAAATGCTTAGTCATGTTGTCAATATAACACTGCACTCAGTTAGTCTTACCTGCTGTAAACTATGACAACAGTTTGGATGACAGTTACTGTGCTGAAATGCAGAAGGCTGCACTTATGTATGCCATATATCCATTTCAAAAGTACAAATTTACACATTACTGTATGTGTGATATTGATTGAAAAAGAATGGATATGATTCACAGTTACACTTTTACTAGTGATCTGTCCAAAAAATAAATAAATAAATAAATAAAAACATTTCAATGTCATTGTGAAATAGAAAAGAAAAAGAAATATGGGCACAAAGGTGAAAATAAAAATTAGAAAGTCCATTGTCAGAATTTGTAACTCTTGTGTTGTCCTCTTTCTATATGCTTTCCAATTGAAGGTTCATGAGATGTACCTTTGAGCTATTTCTGAGAACTGGTTTGTCATTGGTTGATCTATATTCTCTTCATTAGTGAAAGTCAAGATTCACTTGAACAATTCATGGCAAACTGATAAAAAAAGCCTAACAGAAATGTGTAGAAAATATGCTTGACAGTTTATGACAACTAGATCAACCATTTTGCATTTACCATAATGACTTGAATGACTTGCGGTTTTGAGGGGTAAGACTATTGCACAGAGAACAATAAAATACATTTTGAGCAACATGGCAATAGCAACGGTTGATGTAGGAAACCCAAGACAAATGTACATAATCAGTTGCATGAATGTATCAAAGCAATCTCAACTTGTTCAAAAGAATGAGAAACTTGTGATGAAACTTTATGATGTGCACAAGTGACTAGAAGATGTGGAGGTTGAACAAGTAGTTTTGAGAATTTCGTTTCTGATCTGAGAAATGCACCAAAGCCACTGAGAAAAACTGTAAGCTGACTTTGGCCCTTTTATCTATCCATCGAAGGTTCTGATTGGTGTGTGATAAATTTTGACTCCTAGTGTTTCCACTTGGGTAATTGTGTGCTAATTGAGCTCAAACTTTGCAGACTTGAGTGAACAATATTGAATGATATGCTTTCTAAATGACCACATGGTGTAAGCACTGAGAAATGTAGAGAGTTGTGTGTCGAGTTTTGCAGTAACAGTTCACCAAATCTGACTTATGTGTCAAAGCAGGGGAATAGTGTTTATAGTTTAAAGAAATGGGAGTGCTTTTTTTAAAAATGGCGTTATGATTTTGAAATTTTAGTTCAAAAGCCTGGTTATAGTGTTTTAGCAATCGAGAAAAACTGTAGGCTACAGTTTATGTGTGGCCCTGTTGAAGCCAGAATCTGTGAAGAAAGTATATGCATCTCTACAGCAATCAGGACTGTTATCACCTGTTTTGTTCTTTCTAGACTGAGCACAGTCAGAAAAAGGCATGTGGTAAATAAATGACTCTTGACTTCAGCAATGAGGAACAGCATGAGTGAAAATCACTTATTTAAAAACACAGCAGTATAGGTGATGTAAATGCAAACTTGACTTGATTCATTATATGCAACTTTAACTGCATTACATATAACTCAGTGCCAGAAAACACAACTCTCAGTCTTTTATACTGATACCTTTCCAACTGCTCACAACTTACAATTAACAGAAGGAGTATAGGTAAAACAACCAAATGAATTTCCATGCTGGTCCAAGCTGGTTTAAACTGATCAGTGGAGATTTGATTCTGGTCTAGCCAGCAAACCGGCATGGGCATCTTGTTAAATGCTGACCAACCAATATTATCTTTTTTTTACAAACTCTTTGACCAAGAGAGATTTGCTGGTTAAGCTAGTTACAAATCCACAGCAGCATCCAAAACAAATGTGCTGGTGACCACGCTGGTCTTTTCCATAGAAAAGTGTGTGGTGTATTCTTTTACAAGTAATTAGCAGGAGTATAACAGTTTGCCGTTTGCCAGTGATATTTTTAAAAATCAGTTTAAAATGAATTCAAGATTCATTTAAATATCTTCAAGAGGGTTAATGATAAAGTAGAGGTGACAGTTGCTGACAGAGAAGTACAGTCCCTCTCTACAGAACACAGGAGAGATAAACACAAGCTCTACAAAAGAATATGATGTTGTGCAGAAAATTATAATAATAATAAAAAAATGGTGCAGTGCTTCATGTAGGCTGGAGGGAAGGTTCGTTTCACCCCTGCACACAAACACTATCATGCACATATTCACACAACCACACACACACACAAAGTGAGGAAATTCTAATTAATGTGTTAATGACAGCTGGACCTGTGGTTAGCTAGGGGAGTGTATAATAAATCGTGATAATAAAAATGCATCACTGAACCCTTCTGAGGGTTTATTTAATGTAGTTACAAAAATGCCAGCAGCTGATGTGGACCAGAGAGCTTCCCCGTACACTTCATTTTCAACATCAGACCTCACACTGGGCACAGTACTGTGCTCCCTCTCTCTCTCTCTCTCTCTCACGGTTTCTGTTTCACTTAATACTCACTTCCAGGTGGAAGGTGAGTTTATAGTTTTAGTTAATTACATAAATTTAGGGCTGTTATTTCAATATTACACTTGCATTTTTGCTGTTTTCCAGTAAACATATCTAAACATACTTAAAAATATTTACTAGAAGCAATTTTATTTTTATTTTTTATTTATTTTTTTATTTTTATTTGTTGGTGTGTGTGTGTGTGTGTGTGTGTGTGTGTGTGACAGGACTTCCTTTCCAGGTGCAATCCTGAAAATTATGATTTCTGTGGCACGTCTCTGACAGAACATGGGTTCGTGGGAAACTGAACTCTCTAAATATTAAATGCTGAGGATGAGAGGATATGGGCTGGTAGTCAGAGTATCCAATATGATGATCTTCATCAACACCATTATTAGCATGTTGAAGTGGCTGAATCCTGACAAATTACTGAGTGCACTGAAGGGCACTGAGGGTTAAAGGTGCCAGAGTTCTGTACTCCTTCAGTTTGAACATGAATCATTAGTAGCAGCTGAACTAAAGCTGTACAGTACAGAGAGGAACGTCTGGAAACTTCCTTGTCTTTGATGTGGTACAAAACCTCTTCTGTGCAGAGCAAACCCCTCAAATACACACACAAAGGCTATGGAGTACTTTGGCATGGAATACTAGCATACAATATGCACTATATGTGACATTATACAGCAATAATATCTCAATATAATAATAAAAACCATTCAGTTGGTAGTAGTATGCTACAGCACAATGTAGTTACGTGGTCACATGTTTACTTCAGGGTGTTACAATTCATTTTTAATCCAAAAAAAGGGCTAAAAAATATGATGATCTGAGAATAAAATGAGCCAAATTATAAGAGATTAAATGTAATATTGGGTTAATGTGTCCCTGTAAATGTAAAGTTAACTCAAGATTATTGCATTGTACTGGGTTGTGGGATACAGTATCCCATGCATACTTTACCAGACTACTGCATATTTTGCAAACTGCAAATGCAATTCCATGCATATGAAAAAAAAAAAAAAATGCAGTTGAAATAGTATATAAATTATTACAGAAATGGTAATAATAGAATGGTAGATGCTATTCCGAACATAGGCAACAAATATACACTCTTGGCCTTTGGATTCCCAGCAGTCATACCACAAAGCCAGCAGCAAGATTTTCAATATTACATTTTAAGCTTATAAAGGTGTCTCAGATTAAGCATGATACCCTCACAAAGAAAAAAGATCTGGCTGATCTCCAGATAAATCTGAAAGGAGAAGCGAGTTAGACAGGAGCCAGACACTGACATGTCTGAGCACGTCAATTACTCCTGAAGCACTTGGAAATGGTTAGCAATCTGAAAACAGACTAGTGTTGTTTTTGGCGGCCTGTTTTAATTTTAGTTTTAGTCTAGTCTTTGTGTGAAGCTGTCATTTTAGTTTTTATTAGTTTTAGTCACGTTCATACTCTTTTTAGTCTAGTCAAGTTTTAGTCAACTAAAAGTCTGAGCATTTTAGTCTTATTTTAGTCAGAATTATCCATGACTATTTTAGTCTAGTTTTAGTCGACGAAAACTGTATTTTAGTCTCTTTTTAGTAATGCAATTCTATTTAACCCAGTCAATATAGCATAAATACCTAGTAGTATAGACGAAACCAAAATTTTCTTTTAGCCAAACCCATTTCAAACAAGGTTATCTTATTATATTATTGTTACCTTATAGACTCAAGAATACATCAATTCCAGACACGGAAGACGCTCTGATTTGAATTTACAAATATTTATTTTACCAACCAAACATGTTAGAAGTACACACACATACCCTTTCTCCCAAAGACAAACCCGGCTGCCAGGCAGTTATGGGGTACATTGTTGTCGTCTTGTAAATAGTACGCGAGTGGGGCTTGAGGAAGTGACGTCGCCTGCATCTGCACAATGCTTACCTGATGCAGCCGCTGAAGTGAGACACAGGAAACAGAAATACTGCAAAATAATAATAATAATAAGCATAACTAAACGAGATTTAAATAACGTTATAACATTTTGTTTCATCTCGTTTTTGGTCAACGAAAATGAAAGAGACATTTTAGCATAGTTTTTTATTTTGTGAAGCACATTTAGTCTCGTTTTATTCGTCAACAATATTGCATTATACATTTAATTATAGTCATCGTCACATGACCAGCATTTACGTTTCGTCTCGTCTCGTTTTCGTCACGTGATAAAGGTTCGTTGACGACGATATTTAGTCATAATTTTCGTTGACGAAAGCAACACTAAAACAGACTTCTGGTATTAAATGGTACAAGAATTGTAAAAAAGAGCATCACTCTAATGTGACTTAAGAACATTGCCCAAACATCAATGATTTCTAAGTAGATGTATACATTATTTGGAGAAAAAAAAAGTTAGTGGTGCTTGCCTGTACAAAAATCAGTGCCATGATGGTAAGGTGTTTGCCAAGGCATTGCTACACATTTTCTTACAGTGTTCTGCAGCGATTTTTAGCACATGTTATATGGTTGCTAGAGTGTTGTGGTTGGTTGCTTACTGGCAAGTCAAAAGATCCCACCCTAAAATTTCTTTCTCAGTGGACATTGGACAGCCGCGGTCATATCTCCCTGTCTGCCTAAAATGAAATGATTTTATTTAAAAATGTCATGAGTGTGAACTGATTTCTATGTATTTTATTAGTTATGTTAAATAATGAAATCAGTAATGAGCAGCTCTCACAAAGTGCAAGTACGTCATACTAAAGCTCCATATTCACAGTTTCAGTCTCTGCAGCTAACCTAGCCAATATTGGGATTTTTTGAGACATTTTAGTTTGTTGACTGGAGATGGTCAGTCACTCTCTGGTTATCCTCAGTCAAGTCAGGCACCACGTCGCCTGGTTCTCAGAGTACCGGGTTCAAGCCTCGCCTACAGGCAGACTGTTGCAGAGGCTGAACATGCACTGTGACACCACTTAACCCTCAAGCTTCATCCAGGTCATCTTGCCACAACATTGCCCTCTATGTGACTCTGGACAGCAGCTCTGAGAGCACAAAGCCAGCCTGTAGCCTGCAGTTCTCACACACACAGTTCAATCAACAGTCCTTCATTTCAGCTGAGAAACTGTGAACTCATTAGGCCTTCGGTGACCAGCGCCTCACCCTGTTGGGGTCACTATCTGGACCAGACACCGGGGTCAAAGCAAGGATCCACTCTGGGATGGATGGCTTAGGTCATTGTGTGGGCCACAGATGAACTAAACTGACGAGAGAAGCTGAGGACAAGAGGAGATTATGATGGACGGAAATTAGATAAATTGTGTTTATGTAATAAATCACAGAGGAATAACATGGCAACAATGAAACTCTCATCCACAACACTAAGGAGCTTATATTCTAAAAGACTGAGTCCGACTTAGATTTGGAGTACTCTGGTTTTGCACAAAAACAAAATTATGTTTAAAATCACATACCAGGTTTCTACAATGAGCACGTGAAAGAAATTACTACTGGCTGGAGATTACTTTCACATAATCGGGCACTTTTTAGCCAGATTAAGTATATATACCAATAAGTACCAGATATTATAGTCAACAGTAAACCTCCTACTGCATTTAGGTCAGTTATATTTATATAACCATTTTTTAAAAAATGCACTTGAAGTACAACTGAGACTTTTTTACATTCACTCATTATTACTAAGAAGTTATTGATCAGACAGAATATTGTTTTAGTTGAAATATGTTTAAAAAAAGTTATGACTGTTTTATAAGCTAATGTTCAACTGGGTCAGAACTGACCCGGGAATGCAATAGCAGTATTGGTTGAGTTTGACTTGAGTCCAAGTCCTTAATCAATTAAGTTTGAGTGGTAGATGTTTATTAATGTCTTATATCTTAATTTTATATTGTTACTTCTTTTTATTTAATGTTATACATGGTGTGTATTTGACTGTAATCTGAGTCCAAAAAACCTGAGTTCATATCAAGTTTGAGTACAAGTCCACCCAATTGTGCGAATTCATTTATAACTGCAGTCAAGTTCAAGTACCACAACTCTGTGCAATAGATGTCTGCAGTTTTTAAATGCATTAGTAAAGTTATAGCAAATATTCTGGTGCAGCTTCACTACAAAAAAAGCATGTATCAAACTACATAAAAGCATGGTGGCAATCCACTAGCAGAGAAAATAAACCAGCAATGCTTGTTGAAATATTTTATTATAAACAGACATGTTTCGGCACGCAGGCTGGCTTTAAAGAAAATGTGTGGAAAAAAATAAAAATAAAAATTTATTTTTAAGGTCCAGTTCTCACTATTAACTTTGACTCTTAATTACTGGTTATTAATAGTTAGTAGGGTAGTTGTTAAGGGTGGATTAAGGGATCTATAATATGGTCATGCAGAATAAGGCATTATGTGCTTTGTAAGTACTAATAAACAGCGAATATGCTAGTAATATGCATTCAACTAGTTAATAGTGAGAACTGGTCCCTAAACTGAAGTGTAATTGAAAATTTTGATAACACTTTATTTTAAGGTGTCCTTGACACACGTTACTTATACTGGCTATTATAATAACAATAAATTATGCATAATTATATGCAAGTAACCCTAAACCAAACCCTAATCCTAACCCTAACCATATGGTAAGTACATGTAGTTAACTAATATTACTCAGTATTTAAATGTATAATCACACTGTAACAAGGACACCTTAAAATAAAGTGTAACCAAATTTTTTAAAATACAAACTAAAGTCAGAGCCAATGACTGTACATGTATACTATAGAGTTTATGTGCTGGTAAAGCAAGTTCATATCCAGCTCAGGTGATTTCCACTCTCTTCTCCCCACAGTTTCCTGTTACTTCATCAGTTTTCTGCACTTAATAAAAATAAAAAGGAATTTAAAAAAATATATATATGAATGGGTAATTTATACTCAATAATCAGTTGGTGTCAACCACATCATTACCAACACAAAAATAACTTGTTTCATATGTCACACCTTTCTTATTCTGTCTTTATACCTGTGAGTTCATAATAAACACTGAGAATTGAATTTATTTATGTGGTGGAATTTTACATGAGAAAGGAGAGCTTTTTTCTTTTCCATCTTAGTTCCCATGATACTGCAACAATTACTCCCTGCCTGCTTGGTGGTTGTGTTGTTTTAGTTGAGAATGTTTGTTATCCTCTCTCCCTCTCTCTCTCTTTCTCTGGCGAACAGTATTAATCATAATAGAGAGTGTTATTTATCACCTGCCAGTCCAGAAATGATCGTTTTGGCACCGCTGGGCAGGACAACCAAACACACCAAATTAAATAAAACATTTAACCACATACACACACATGCACAAACACATGAACACACCCGGTTTCACGCCACACAACAAACAAACAAACAAACAACCACACACACACACACACACACACACACACACACACACACACACACTCTACCCAAGTTCACATATACTCTTTTTGTGTTCATCCCCATCTTTTTTCTCTCATTGCACTGATTAATGGGATTTGAAGTCACGTTTAGCAGTATATGACTAAAATGAGTTTTGATGTGCTATATAATGCGTCTGTTTAAATAGGTTTGTCATTTATTTTCTTCAAGCTGTACTATCTGAATATATATGTTGGTGCAGTACACTGAAATGAGGGAATTATACAGTAGGGTCCAAAAGTCAGACACCGCTTCTGGTCTGGGACCAGGACAATTTGGTCTTGGACTAAGACTACAACACTCTATAATACACATGGCCCTTAAGCTTCAGGCTGAAGAAAAGTCTGTCATTGCACTTGTGTCCCTTTCAGGAAAAAGAGAAGGATGGAGGGAGAGAAAAAGAAAGAGAGGCAGTGGAGTGACCTTAATGTAAAACTGTACTTAATCACACTGCAGCCAGATCAATAGAGAGTCCTGGGTGGCTGTCCGTGGGGCCGTTAGCAAACGCAGTCTTGCAAGGAAGGAGAACTTCTTTGATAACCTCTAGAACTGAAATTACACAACATTTTTTTCTTACAGATGAAATGCTTCAAACACCGATCTCTTGCATTCTCTGAAGGTGTTCCTCTGGGCTGTATTTCAGATCAGAAGGGCGGTTTTCTGTAGGTTTGTATTTGTGGGTTCAGCAGGAGATGATTTGTTTTGGTGGCTGAATCCACTGTTTTAGCAGATGGAGGTTAGCTGTGATACACATTCTTGGATACAGATTGTGAGATTGATTTGTGGTACAGTGCGTCAGCAGGGATTAATGAAGTGCTACAGCTTGGCACACAGATGCTGTCTTGAGATCTCTCTCACTTAGTGACCATTTATTCAAAACAGATCCTGCTTCATCTCTAGACTATTCAGACTGTCTACTGAGATGCCTCCTTTGGAGTATCTGATACATTCATATTATGGTGTTTCATAAGACAAGCCATTTTCTTAAAGGAATACTTCACCCAAAAATTATAATTTTATCATCATTTACTCACCCTCATGTTGTTCCAAGCCCGTAAGACTTTCATTCAGCTTTGGAACACAAATGGAGATATTTTTAATGAAATCTAGGAGATTTCTTTCCTTCCATTGACAGTCTACACAACTACCACTTTGATGCTTCAAAAAGTTCATAAAGAGATTGTAAAATTAATCCATATGAATTGAGCGGTTTAGCCCAAATTTGCTTTACATGAAGAAACGATTTAATTTAGGCTTTTTTCACATATAAACAATGCACAATCAACGCACACATCATGTGTTGCGCAGTACGTTTGAGCTTTTACAAGAACTAATGAGATTTGTTCTCCCACACCAAGCATTTATGGTTCATCATATAATATAAAACAACTAAGTCTTTTCAGAAAATTTGGACTAAGCCACTAAATTCCGATTGGATTAGTTTTACATTCTCTTCATGAAGATTTTGAAGTGTCCAAGTGGTAGTTGCGAAGTTTGTCGATGGAGGGACAGAAATCTCTCAGATTTTATGAAAAATATCTTAATTTGTGCTCTTAAGATGAATGAAAGTCTTATGGGTTTGGAACGACATGAGGGTGAGTAAATGATGCCAATTTTTTTTTATTTTTTGTCTTTTTTTTTTTGGCTTGAATTGTCCCTTTAAAACTGTATCTTCATATCATTGACCAAAAGGCAATAGAAACGGTTAATGATTTTTAATTTTTAGGTGTTATTTTGGATTCTCAATTAAAATTTGATGTGCATGTAAAGAGGCTTTGTAAAACCATCAGAACAAACCTGAATTGCTTTTATATGATCAGACCGTATTTATCACTTAAAGCAGCTAAGATAAATATGCATGCAATGGTCTTCTCACATAATGTCTTACTGCGTGATTGTCTGGAGTCAGGTCTCTCAATTGACTATTAAGCCTGTTAGATCCCTATATAAACAAACCTTAAACATTTTAGACAAGAAATAAATCAGATGGCATCATTGTAACATTTACAAAAGTACAGTTTGCTTAGTTTTGACATTTTTATGAATTTGTCTCTTATTAAAATGTGTTTTAAATGTGTCAATAAGCTTGCTCCAGATATTATATGTCAATTAATAGTAAAACAGAGTAGTAGAGGGATCTCTACAAGAGGTGCAACAACACAGAACTGTATAGTGCCTAAGAGAAAAACTAAATTTGCTCAATCTACATTTTCACTTAAAGGGACACTGCTCTGGAACAGTTTACCAGTTGATCTGAAAATGCAGAGTTGAACATTTTTTCTGAGAAACATTAAAAATTGGTTCAAACAAAAACAGGTTTGTGAACTTTGATGGTTGTACACAGTCTTAGATCTGTGTTATGTTTACTGTTCTTGTCATTATACTTTTTTAAAAAAAAATTTTAATTGAATTTCAAAAGCCTAACCAGGGACTGGGGCTGCAAATTAGCCATTGGCTAGAAGCCTGTATGTAGAGCATCTGTAATGTTATTCTGCATTGTCCCTGTTACATAAACAACTAAATAAATAAATATAAAAAAACCCAAGCCTATCCAAGCAATGACTGACCACTGGCAATGGAGCTTTATGGCTGTGATGATGAGGCTCAGTAGACTGCAGGAAGGGCATGCTACTCATAAAACAAACAAAACATTTGTTTTAAGTTTAAAACAGGAGACAGTATATTTTAAGTTACATTAGTTTATATTAGTCCAAAGGATTCTGAATGAATAAACGAATGAATGTACCATCGTATAGTACAGAACTTCTAAAAGATATCCCATTTATGTGTGTTAGACACTGAGAAAGAGGGGATGAGATAGAAAGAGGGAACAAATGAATGAATGGTAGAGACAGAGAATGGGTGCAATTGCACCAAACAAAGCCACTCAGTTTGAGGCAGTAGCAAAATACTGAAAGAAATCCATTGTGTTAGCTCTGTTTCGGCTCTGACAGAAATTAAATTGTGTCCAGAGACTTTTTATATAGCAGCACAAGGTCTGATACAATATTGCCAGAGGCTCAGAGTCGGCTGTCTAACGTACAGATCTCTCTGTGTTTGCAAAAGCAGATCACAATCCTCATTCCTCGCTGACTAAAAAAAAAATTACAACTCTCATTTATCTTAGACATAAAGTTCCCTGTATGACTGAAACCTGGAAATACTTATAACTTGATTTCCTTTTCCAGCAATGGTTATTTTGATGAAGGATTGTATACATATTAACATACGTTCAATCCAATTGTTTGTTGGTTGAACCATAAAGGTTTACATTTAATTAGTATTTAATCTATATTATGTTTGCTTTATGGCTTTGTTAGATTAGCCTTTCTCTTTCATTTCAAGTCCTTTATCAGTGTGTATGTCTCTCGCTGGAATGTTTGAAGGGTGTCTTGTGTTTCATGAGGTATGAAATCAACAACGTTATAATGTGCTTATAGTTGTTCCTCCACACAGGAAATTATATACTGGTGTTTTTATGTATTTAAAAACATCTCTGATCTAAAACTGTAGGCCTTGCTCATTATGAGCACTTTTTTTTGCTGTAAACATAATAAGAGGGTTGTGCATGTGCATTGCACATGTACAGGTAGATGTGAGGTCCTGCCTGATTCTCTTTTGTATTGAATAAATTGGAGCAGCTGTGCTGAAAAACTCACTCAGCAGTGTAAACACACAAAGACACACTGATGTAATCAGCACTGACAGCAGAGGCTCACAGATCAGAGACTGAAGCGAGAGAATGAGTGATGATAGTGGGAATGGAGTTTATAGCTTTATATTAAAATAGCACAGAGACATGGTGGAACAGACAGAGAGACCACAGAATAAGACTGATTATCCTGAGACAGATAGAGTGAGTCTGTGGTAGGCAGGCTGAAGCAGAGTGAGGCACGTAAGCTGTGTATAGTGTTGTGAGCGTTGTGTTGTGTTCAGGAGTGTGGTGATATGTTGTGCCGTGGTGTAATGTGTTGTGCTCTGTTGCTCTGTGACGTGCTGCATTGCCTTGAGCTGTGATGTGCTGTTATGTGATGAGTTGTACTTTGTTGCCCTGTAGTGTGGTGTATTGCACTCGGCTGTTATGTAATGTGATGTGATTTGTGTATTATTATTTGTCTGTGGTGTATAGTGGTGTACTGTGTTGTATGTTATGCTGTGATGTGATGTGATGTGATGTGTTGTGTTGTGTTGTGTTGTGTTGTGTTGTGTTGTGTTGTGTTGTTATGTGATGTGATGTGATGTGATGTGCTGTTTTATTATAATTGTCAGTGGTTTATGGTGGTTATACTATACTGTACTATGCTGGAATGTGTTGTGCTATAACACATAACAAATTTAGGTGATTACAGGTGATAATAACATTATTTGAAGGTTACAAAAATGTTTCTTAAACCATTGTTCTAACTTTATTTCACCCAAAATATAACGTTATTTGAAGGTTTATTTGTGATATTCTAAGAATGTTAAAATGTCCAGTTTTCTTGTTGTGATTCTAACGTTATTTGAAGGTTCCACTATATTTTGACCCAAAATCAATGTTTATTTGTAAGATTCTAAGAATGTTTTCTCTCAGTGTTATGAGAACGTTCATCAAGTACAAATAACATCTTGAGTACATTCCGAGAATGTCATTCAAAGAACGTTTTCACTCAACATTATGAGAATGTATATCAAATATTAATAATGTTATAAGAACGTTCCATAAACTTTACTAAAAGAATAACCTCTAAAAACTACAGTTGTAAGAATGTTCCCTGTTAGCTGTGATTTGTTGCCTTGTGATATGAGGTGTTGCACTATTTTTTCATGCTGTTATGTGATGTGATGTGATGTGTTTTATTATATTTGTCTGTGGTGTTTTATTATATTTGTCTGTGGTGTATGGTGGTCTTCTGTGCTGTATGTTATGCTGGTATGCTGTGTTATGCTTTGTTGCCCTACGTTGTCATGTGCTGATTTGTGATGTGTTGTGCTGTGTTGCCTTGCATTGTGATGTGCTGTGATGAGTTGTGCAGTGCTTTTATTACCATGTGATGTGATGTATTGTACTGTATTGCCCAGTTTTGTACTGTGATGTGATGTGGTGTGTGGTTTTAGTTCATCATTCATCCTGAATCTCATGCTTCTGACCACAATTCATTCATTACATAAACACATATCATTCACATGTTCTATGAGCAGCTGAAATCTTCTAATCCAGTATATTTTTTCCAGATTCCAGGTAAAAAAAAAAAAAAAAAAGATATCAGAACACATTTAAAATAGCGTATGCATTTTTATAAAAAAAATATATATATATATTTTGCGATAAATTTGCTGTGCTATTGCTAACACGCTATGCTATAAATAATTTTTTGTTTCTGTGCTGTTTCTCACATGCACCATGTATTTTTGCTAGCTATTCTCTGAAGTACTTGGTAAATATAATAATCACTCATTACAATTATCTCATACCGTCACTATAATGAAATAGTAGCCTACTTTTTTGTATGGGTGCAAGCTTGATGTTTATTTAGTACTATGCAGATATGCATTTAAATAAACAGTTTGTAATATCATCAAGTGTTACAGCATCAGTGTGTGTTCCCACGGCTGCGGTGATGTGTTAAATGGGCTGAATTGTGTAATTGTGTGTGTAGGTCCAGGGGCGTCTCTAACAGCGCTCCCGAGCTCTTTCTGGACACACCTCATTGCTTTACTGGTTCCCAGTTGGCATGATTTCCTTCATATTCCTCCTATGAAATGTTTAAAACCACATACACACCCACACTTAACCTGGCAGCTTTTAAGACACTCACCATATTTAAGCTTTATTCTCATTCAGCATAAACAATTCTGCTACCACCATGCCCGGCGACTGGTGCTAGCAAGGTGGAACCATGTCACTATGACACTCGGGGGACCAAACAGATGGTGAAACACACACAAACACACACTCTACTGGACATAGGAGCCCTCACACAGGCAGACATATTGTTCTTCGATGCATAGGAGAGGGACAATACTAAACCGAACAGAATGTGTCAGTCGTGTAAGCGCACTGCCCCTTCCCCCCATCTGAAAACAATACAGATTGTTCTAGATGTTGATTAATGGCACAGATATAAAATGTAAATGTTTGCACTATTGTATGTGTCCTCTGCCGTTGTGTGGAAATACGGGTCAGACACCTTAAAGGCAGCATGGTGCTGAGCAGGAGGGACAAGGATCAGCCAGGGGACAGCAAATGTATTCAGATTATACTGCTGCTCAGGACACATCCCAAAATCTCCCTGTTTGATTTTAGCTCATTTATCATTATTCTCTTTGGCAAGCACAATGTCATCCGCTCCCAGAAGAATTATAGGATTGCACTGCAGAAGACAAACAATTTACTGGCACTTTGCCTCACTGAACAACACTGTCTGCCTGCCAGCTCCCATCCATTTCACTGTTCGCACCATACGTCACAACACAATGCACACACACATACACTGTTTGAATGGGCACCAACAAACTACGCACTCTGAAATGAGCAAGCTTCTACCACAGACACATATATGTGTACTCAGCACAGACTTGACTCAATATGTGATTTGTAACAAACAGCATATGTAATCAAGTGTAGCGGTTCCTGCTAAAATGCTAAAGGTCATGCCTTTCACTTTCTTTCAAAGAAAGAAAAGTTGTTTTTTCACATTAAAATGTTTGCGTGTGATGCTCAAATTTCTCATATTGCAGTTTAATATAGACCTCATGTCTCTCCACCCCCTTCCAGCACTGTGTTCGTTGTTTTCTGTCTTCCGTTGTATTTCCACAGTGTGAAGTTCAAGTTGTACGAATTTATGAATGAAGCACTCCTTTAAACTTTTCCCAGGCTACTGACATTTGTTATGACATCCACTTCGAACATTACAATGCACATGGTAACTTTCGTTAACTATACAAGAAGTAAATCCGCTTCACCAGCTGCTGTAGAATTAGCCCTACAGTAAAAATAAAGTTCAAAGACAAAATTCTTAAAACAAACAAACAAACAAACAAAAAACATAGAGACCATCACAGAAAATCTAATGGTTTCCACAACAAATACCATTACAAACATTACAAAGCATAAATTTTTAACCATTAAAACCATTAAAAATAGTTTCGTGTAGTGCTTTTGGGACATATGTTCCATTAGGATTTAGTGGTGTTAACAAGCCACCAATAGAAGGCGACCAATTACCAATAGAGACCAACAGGGTCCATTACAGTTTCCATTAAAGCAATATAATTCCCATTATAACCAGTAAAACCATTACAAATTCTGTTACAAATTCTGTAATGGTTTCTATTGTGTGTTTTTTTTTTTTTTTTTTTCCCAGCAGGAATCTCTCTCTATAATTTTAATTTGGTAACGTAGACATAGAGAAATTATAATTCACCCCTTTAGATGTGGGAAATATGGAATTTCAAGGAAAACAGAAAGTGTGCAGATGGGAAAGTGCTGGGAGAAAAGGAAAGAAACACAAACGGTGGGCTTGGCTGTATTTTCTACGGAAAACTCCCTGTTGGTTTCTGCCGCAAATGAGCTGTGAGGAGCTGCCGCGGGCCTCAGCCGAACGAGTGGAGCAGTAGCAGAGGACAGGAAGGAGGGATGGGGTGGAGGGAGGGGGTGGTGGCTGGAAGCAGCCTGACAGCACAGGCCTTGCTCACCCCCCCAGTGTCCTGTGCTCGCTCTGTCCCCCTCAGCCACTGCATTCTCCAGACATTTACATTATTCAAAGATAAATGCATTGTCAATTCTGTGTCTCCACACACTAGATATGTGCGCTGCTCCACTCCCAGTACTGCCAAGGGTCTCTCACCCCTGCTGCCCACAAGACATGCTACAAATGAAATCAAATGGATACTGCTAGAGTGTAGAATAATTTAACCTCACAAAGTGTGTGCGTGTGTGAGGTTGCACTATGATTAAAATACAACATACCAAAGCTCTGTGAATTTATCACTACAATGTCACTTAGAGTTTTTGCCCTAGATTGTGTAAGAAATGGGCAGTAATTTTAGACTTGTGCTTCGATATATCTCCATGTCATTTCTTGTCATGTGTAAGCGAGGTTGTCCCTGTGAGAGAATGTGATATTGATTAAGTGCATTACTATGTTCTTGCCACTAACAGATAATTACCTGTTCGGTTCGCCCTCCTTGTGCATACATTATGCATCAGCGAATTTGTATGGTGACGTATGGTCATCCTTGCTACAGTCTGCACAAACACAATGATCACTCTCTTTTCCATGAAGATAAACACCCTGTTTTTCAATATTATGACATATCGCCCTAAATCTCCATTATCATCAAGTACTGTGTGTGTGTGTGTGTGAAAGAGAGACATATGTATCCAGTGAGACTTTGTTTATGGGTCTGCAGAGAATCAGATTTCCTAATGAAGGCAATCTCAGAATACTCCTGAGATCCCCTGCAAACGACATGGGCTTTCATCAGCCATTTTGTGTGATCATAACATGGACCATAATGGACCCAGTCTGCCCACCACTAATTACCCATCCGGCTCACACCGAGCTCCCCTTACTCAACCCAGAGGACTCCTGTCTGAGCAAGAGCTCTACGGAAAGGGACCAATAGATACAGGGAAGTGTTATTGTATAAGTATAAAAAACTGTGTAAAAATTGCTCACACTCTTATACTCATAAGCAACTTTAAAGACATATGTCTTAACCCGCCTTTTAAAAATATAAATACTAGTGGACTCTCTGACTTCATTCATTTGGACAGTTCCAAATTTTTGGAGCATGGTGGCAGAGGTACCAATTAACTAGTTTATTCAGGTCAAAATATATTTTCTGATTTATTTATTTATTTAATGACTAAATCAACCTCAATAACTTTACTAACAAATGCAATGTTATGCCCTAAATTAGGTAGAAAGTAGCTGTTTGAGGTAACTGCAGGTTTCCACAACCCAGTCTCACAGGAAAAGTTAACCATTTTACTAGGTAGCAAATTTTTGTTACATTTTTGTATTCCATTTTGGATTTTTACAATGTAAATCATGTTCAAACTTATCATTTTTACCATGAGGGACCACCCCTAAACATAACCAATGTTATGGGCATAAGTAGAGTGTACGAAAACATACGAATGAGATTGTACTAATTCACATGAATAGCCACCAGTTATGATTTGCAATGAGCCTGTGCTGTTTAAATTCCAAACCCTGTTACTGTAATAGGTGCACTTGTAACTCCACATAAATTAGAGCATTAATTCAATCAGCCTCTGTTTTAAACAAAATAACTATAGCTCAGAATCCAGTGGTGTAATTTATAGCGAAGCCAGGTTCATTTTCAAAAACAATCCATTTCTCTGCACGTCTGAGGGCTAATACGATGATGTTCTGTGGAACTCAGTGTGTCTGAATCTCTCATCGCAGAGCCAAATAAAAGATAAATGAAGATGTGTTTTATTCCGTCTTAATTTCCCACTGAGAATGCCATAAAGGATGACATCCATATGGATTGAGGGTGGGGTGTTTTTATGTGGAGTGGTATAGTGCTCCTGTAATTTATGGCATCTTTCCTGTGTGATCAGTTTGTCTGTCAGGTTGGTGGAGGAGAAAGGAAGGACTGGCCTCAGAGTGAAGAGAGAGAGAGAGAAAGAGAGAGAGAGAGCAGGAGAGCATTATGCTGGGTTAAATATCCTAATGATCAAAATTAATCAAAATCATCAACTGCTGGTCAGTCAAATATACAGTATGCAGAAAATCTCGCACATCTGGAAAAAATAAACATAAAATAAAATTACTATGATGCCACATACAACATACACAAGAATTATATTAAATATATAATACAATATAATTTGTGTTTGCTTGTGTTTGTGTGTGCAAACTTATAACTAGTATCTATTAGTCTTCATTATTTTCAGGCTTATGACAACTGTAGCATGATGCTGTGCCACAAATAGAGGCCATAATATAATGTGATGATGTATGGAGACCTGCTAACATCAACACGAGCCACACCACTCTTTTTCACACTGTTGTTTTCTCATACTAAAAAGAGAGGAATTGGTGGAAGGGCATTGCTCTACAACTAAACGAAATTTGCTGTTTCAGCAATGACACAGACATGTTTGACCTTTTATGCTGACTTTTAGGAAGAGCCGGCCAAATATACTGTGTCCTGGAAAAGAACCAGCTATACATGAGTCAAGCTCTGCTGTTTAATCAGTCATACAGACTGCTCTCAGTGTAGTATGTTTTGGCTGACAAGATTATGTCATGTCAAACTCAGGGCACAGAAGGGATAAAGAAGGATTTGGTGCTCAGTGCCGACAGTTCTTGAATTGTTCTATTAAATTGATCTTGGTACAGAACCAAATCCCCCTAATTTGTCTTATCTTGTTTTACTTCACACCCAACATAACATTGAATCAACTTTTTTATTTGAAAGACGACCTGGCTTGTCATTTGTTAACCATTCCTGTAAGAATATTTCAGTCTCTCCATCTGGAATACAGAAGTGTTGCGGTCCTGAATATAAGTCGCTGCATTTGCTCTGTAAAAATTACTGCTGATAATATTACCAGTCTGGACACTATACAGGGACTGCATTATGAACCGACACTCAGAGAAGCTTACTTGGTTCAAGTGTTCAAAGGTTTTTGGCATGTATGTTGTGGTTAACCTGGTCATAGTATTCCAACACCTTGGTAGAAATACTATTTTCTATTATTAGTTCATGACTTCAATATAAAATGTAGGTGTACAGTGATTAACTTTTATAAAAATTGAGTAACGCCGAACTCTATTATAAAATAATCTACAGGCCAGGTATATCAATATGGATGTTTTGCAGATTCTCTCTAACAAACACTGAGAAGAGTATTGTTGTGATTAAAAATGTACTTCAGAAAAGTACTCTCTACTCAATGTAAATGTTCAACAATTAAAAATTAACTCACCATCGAAAATTAAAGCTGCAAAAATGAGCTTAATAATTTAATCAAAAGTTTAAAAAGCACAGTTTCAGCATTACATAGCTTAATAATCATGAAATATTAGTGCAAATCAGTAAGGGCATTTAGATGCTAAAATGTACACCATGAGAAAGGTTTGAAAGAACTGCTCGTTTGATGTAGTTCCAGGCACTTTTAGCTTGACAGGGAGAGCAGTGTGGTGACAGAGCAGATGGGGGAGCTGGCGGTGCTAGGCCTTCCTTCTTTCTCTTCTTCTGCTTCATCTGCTTGTTCTGGAACCAGGGGCCTCATTTATAAAATGTTGCGCAGAAACCATCCTAAAACGTACGAAGAGAAAACGCACAGTGTACGCGTCTCTTTCAGATGTCAAATATGAATCGCAAATAATCTTGAACTTGCACGCAACTAAATGGTTTCAGTTCTCTGCCTTGTAAACGACTCATAATTAAAATCATTATTAACATATAAACGATCACCAATCATCATAATTTAGAACAGCGAGCTGCAAGAACAGAGAGCGATTCAGTCCATTTTCAAAAACCTGCAGTAGACTACTCCGACAAGAAAAAGCGCGTACATCTGCTCAGACCCTGACGTGACGCTAGGCACTTTTCCACGTCAAAGACGGTTTTTACAGATAAACTGGCGTGGATTTAAGCTTATGGACACTCTACGATCAAATCTGTGTGTACGCACGCTTTATAAATGAGGCCCCAGGGTCCTGCTCAGGTGCACAGCGCGATCTGTTTAGGTTCTTCTTGATTTGCACAGGTACTTGTTCGGTTCTTCTTAATTTGTTTAGGTACTTGTTGAAGTGAAACTCCTTCTCCAGTTCAGTGAGTTGTTTGGTGAAATTAGTGCAGGCAGCAGTGTTGGTCGATCAGTTTGCACGTTGCCTGCAAAAAGTATAGACAATGTTATAAAAAATATATCGAACATTGTTTGCTGTAGGTAGGCAATACCACATTTTAAAACGAACAAACGTCATCCCAACATACTGTTTTGGCATATTCATCCAATTGAATATTGTCTCCTGTTTGCTCTGTCGACTAAACTGCTCTTATATAGCAGCCTACCTGAGAAAAACTTTGGGAGCTGCCACCCTAATAAGCATGCGTTGTTTTATCTCATTGCCTTGTATTTCTCCAGAGTTATTGTTGGAGCAATGCTTGTTGAGATGAGTGTATAGGTTTCCGTGCAGCATGCATAAACTACATTTGAACCAAGTTCGGGACCCGTGTGAGCCAACTCACTCGCGTTTCTATCATAATGCACTTCAAAAGAACCTTGAAGCATGTCCGAGGTTAATCGGGTGTTGACATGATGATCCAGAATGGTTCTCGTCA
Source organism: Tor tambroides (assembly GCA_021397915.2). Lineage (NCBI taxonomy): Eukaryota > Metazoa > Chordata > Actinopteri > Cypriniformes > Cyprinidae > Tor > Tor tambroides. The sequence continues at coordinate 22,778 of JAFVLL020031614.1, forward strand.
GTCTCTCTCGGGTGCCTCCGGGGTAAGACGGGGGCGCAGTCGTCCTCTGATCCTGACAGTACTTGGCCGTGAAAGTCATAAAGTTCCCACCTGGGTAACAGTTGAAGAACGAGGTCATTATGTCTCTTAAAGCGCCACTTTAAACGGTGAATGATA